>JAJMSH010000025.1:0-163826 GCA_030558315.1 Kodamaea suecica
AACAAGAACATAGAATAAAGGTTGGTGGAATCGTTCTTTCGATTTACGGATGATCACAGAGCGAATGCACCTTGGACAGAATCATGCAAGCAGGCGACATGACGCGGAAGACACTGAAGGAGCGACTTGTGGTGGATGGCGGTGCAATGCGAAGGGAGAAAAATGGATTATTCAGTAGTGGCTTTTTTAGCAACACTCTTCCGATGTTCTCTCTTCAATATTCATGTCTCTATCCTCTCTCGTTCACACTCGTACTTTGTCCTCGCGCCCAACTGCATGCATAATCTTGCGCATCTCTTGTGCGTTTTTACCGCGCTCACCTAGCATCCACTGGAGCAAATTAAGACGTCCTGTAGACAAATACACCAAGTTGAAAAAGAGAAGGGAGGGTTGGGAGCACCAAGCTTCGATTCACTTCCCAACAACATAATAAAATCAAAAAAAACCTCTCAAAATGAGAGACAATTTTGCATCCTTCACAGCCTATTAATTGATAATTGATTTGTTCACTGACTTCAGCACCCAAAAGACTGGAATTACCGCTGCGCATCAGATTCAAAAGCACACAAACATGCACCGTTTCATAGAGAAGCAAGAAGAAAGTAGGTGCTCTAGCGATATCTTGCAGATGTTGTTTGATCCATTGAATTATAATTGATAATATGCCGTAGCATGCGAGGACTGGAATTTTTTGTTGAGGAGCGAGTGATATTTTTCAGTTTCCAAGTGAACCACTAAATGGAAGAGAACTCAGCACTAAATTTCACTAGGCGGTAGCTGTTTCATTTGAAGAGGGCGAAGATGATACATGAGTATCGCTAAGTTGGTTTTAGTGAGTATAATCGTGGTTAGGGAGCTGTGATGTTCATGTTGGTGCGTGTGCAATTTTTTGTAACTTTCAAAAAATAGTCTAAGCGTGGGATTACATATGAGAGAAGGTGAGAGAAGGAGACGAGGAAGGAGCGAAGTAAACGAAATACGAAGGAGTTGTACATGGTGTGAATGTTGTAGTAGACGGTTGCAGCGGATTGGGTGTTGTAGTTGCTTGAAGGTTGAAGTTGCAAGACCAGCACAATACACCAACACCATGCGAACCAATCCAGAATCGTCATTGAAACACCAAACTGGCACGCAAACAATGACGTAGGCCGAGACCTTCTCGAGACTTTTTATTCCAATTTCAGGTGGAATCGAGTTTCTGAAGTCATTCTGAAGGGGGGAGCCGGAGTTGGAGTTGAATCAGTTCATTAGTAAGGGCGTTGGCGTACTTAAGGGTATTGCACCGGTCATTTTCTGGCGAAGATCTCTAGGGAAGAAGAGCCATGGTGGATTGATCTTGCTATGCTAAGGGCCACCAATGGCCCACTTGGTAATCGTCACGTGCCTACAGCCCAAGAAGTCTCACGATTCATCACCACTGAAATCGCATATCATACTATAGCATAGTGTAATCGTTAGCAACTCCAAACAGGAGCAATAATGGAGGTGCTCTTGTTGTTTCTCCTAATTCCCATACATTCTCCGTCATCATGCAACTGCTCCTCCGTTATTCAACTATTCCACCTGGTGCAATGATTCTGCAGTTCCATAATTTCATCTTCTTAGTGTCATAGTGGATTAGTGTAGTGTAAAGTTTGATGTGTGGACTAGTGTAGTGTAAAGTTTGATGTGTGGACTAGTGTAGTGTAAAGTTTGATGTGTGGACTAGTGTAGTGTAAAGTTTGATGTGTGGACTAGTGTAGTGTAAAGTTTGATGTGTGGACTAGTGTAGTGTAAAGTTTGATGTGTGGACTAGTGTAGTGTAAAGTTTGATGTGTAGATTAGTGTTATGGCGAAATGGATCGAGGATTCCACCCACTCCAACAGCGGACCCTCTCCCTCTATGCCTTCATCAGCGCCACGTCCACCACTGCTCCAACCCACCGCCCTCCAATCATCCTGCTTTGTACCTCCAACGGTCCTACATATAGCCAGTAAAATACTTTTGATCTCTTTACTTGTTTCATATCGAAAAGAAAATTAAATCAGACAGCAGACCTCACGAAAAATAAAGGAAAACTGTCCAGTTATGTATTGAGGTTGGGGTCGGTACGCAACTAGCCACAGGTTCCAAAGTTGCCAAAGTGGCCAAAAACCAACGCAAATTCACACAAAGTACAAAACATTTTTTTTTAATTCTCAAAATGTCAAATGTGCAGGGACGTTACTAAGTGGAGAGTTCGGATATCGCCGGTAAGAGGTTGTGCCAGCGAAGGATACTTATTGGATGGGGTTAGTGAGCAAAGGAAGAGGTGTCTGGTAGTGTAGGCTTGCCTTGGGGTGTTATAATTGAAGAAGGAAAATGAGTAAAGAAGAGTGGCTGATTGTCGATTAAGCATGTCTTGTAATCGATAGCAATAGTACGTAGTGAGCATGCAGTGAGCATGCAGTGAGCATGCAGTGAGCATGCAGTGAGCATGCTGTGAACATCTAATAAACATCTAAAAGCATCTAATAAGTACCTAATAAGGACCTAATGAGCATCTAATAAGTACCTAATAAGCACCTAATAAGTACCTAATAAGCACCTAATAAGTACCTAGGATTAATACCCAGCAATGCTCATTAAAATCATCTCTCTTATTCCTCCTCGCCCCAATCCAGTCACCTATCCTATTCTTGCCCCAATTATATTCATTATGTGTACCCCTGCACCAATTACATTTTATGTCTACCTCGATGTTCCCACCACCACCAGATTCTTACTCCATAATCACTGCTGCAACATCACCTTCTAACCTTTGGCTTAAGCCTAGTGCACTTCCCAGTAGTATAATTACCCATACGGTAATATAAACTTAAGACGAGTTGCTGTGTTGTTTTTGTAGGTGGTATGTCTTGATGTTGATAATGCGGTAACTTGCTTTGTTCACTTAGACCATAGATATTCTTTTTAGTAAATCCATAGTTTAAAATGCTGGCTGTGGTAGACGGAGAGTGTGAGCGATGCCTAGTAGATGGCTGATCAGACAAGAAAAGGAGGCAAGTGAAGTGTGGGTGAACATACAGTTAGAGCAAAGGCAAGTCTCCGCAATCTCTAACACTCGCTTGACTGTCTTGAAGCTGAATAACGTGCTGCCATGAGAGCTGAACGATGAGATGAGCTTGTGAGAGCGAAGTACGCATATAGACAGTGAAAGTGGGTGTGCAAGTGGGTGTGCTGAAACTAAGTGAGAACTGTACTACGGGCGATCACTATTAGCAAGTGCTGCTGCCCAAGGCATCGGTTCCATGTAGATCATTCCATTTCTTCAGTCTACAGACTCACCACCTCTCAACGGATCAACCGAAGATAATCACACATTGTATTCCTGAGCCTCTTGCTCCACTTCCTCCTATCACACCCTCCAAACGGCCCTGTAACACCCAATGGCTCATTGCAACCATCTTACCTCGTATTGATGCACAGACCTGACACAACTACCACCGTACCCCGGTTGTAAGGTTAATCAACGTGCTACTGTCGCATCGCTAAATGCACTACATACCTGTAGTAGGGTAGAGAAAGGCAATAGTGGATCCAATTCCACTAGTGCTTGCTTGTACATCTTGTATGCGTTATATTTCTATGCCCGTCATTTCATCTCTGGTTGCAGAGATGAATGGTGTACAGTTGATGCGTCGTGGTGGGCAAAAGTGGTGGAATGTGGGAACAGCTTGATACAATAAGAGGCGCAGGTAGCCGGTAGAAGAAGTATGAGGTTAGATTTGTAACTGGAGAGAATTGTTGTAGTAGTGAGAGAAGAAGTCGATGGGCGATTGTGAGTTGTAATTAAAGGGTGTGTGGGTGAATTGTGTATTGTGCCAGTACATTTGGAGGTTGCATGAATTTGGGGATGGCAAGTGAATTTGGAGATGATAGTGAATTGGTGACAGGAGTACAGATAGCTAAAGTATACACTAATGACAGGAGTACAGATAGCTAAAGTATACACTAATGACAGTAGTACACTCAGTATCAGTCACCCGATAGAGACAGCAATACACATTAATGAAGACACTACACTCGAATGACACTAGTACATTCGACTGGGGAAGTACATTCCTAGCACTAAGAGTTATGAAATTTTGCTTCACAAGAGCTAAGAACGCAGCACTATACCCCTCTCCCCACCAATATCTGACACTTAGAACAATGCTAAACAATCCAGCAATTTCACTAGTACCACCTTAGGGTGTCACGAAGCCCACCAGAACCCTCTAAGACCAACAGAACGTCCCACGTTCACTATTACTTTCCAAGTCGTGCTTACTGCTCACTGGCTCGCACCTACTCAAGTCCTGCTATCAGACCATACAACACCAAATCTCTTGCCTCTGAACCACCTTTCTACGCCCACACCTAATCCCACCTTCCTTCTCCAGTCCTATCTGTATCTCTACACTCCAACTGTCTCACTCCCTCTCTCACCCCATTTGTATTTTCTCACTATTATGCATCATGCATGTTTTAAAATCAGAAATTATTTATCACAATTGTTCATGCGTGTTTCACCTCATTTCTTACGTTTTTATTTTCTCACAGGAACTTCTTTTTTTTAAAAAAAAATTCCTTCTCTATTTTGTTGTCCGGTTTTGTATTTTATCTCTTCCTCCTGTGGTATTTTTTTTGGTTTATCCTTTATTCACTGTAATCATTCGCTGCTTCTCTCGCATTAATGACCCGATTCTATATATATAAAGGGTCTCCTGCCCCATTTCTTCCCTTCAGATTCGCAAAACTATAAATTCGAGATCCTAATCCATGGATGCAAAGTCTAAATCATTTTCTTCAATCCTTCATCATTTTTACTAGCTCACTACCCCCCATGAATCACCATACAATATAATGTCTGACTCAGAAGACTCCATTGACCCAAACGATTATTCCATCAATGAGTACTACAGATTGATGCATCTACTATGGGCTTTTGATAAAAATCATCACAGATACTTCAATTCACATAAATTATTGCGCACCCTCTTGGACTTCTCGCTAACCCATTCATTATACTTGAAAAACCTCCAAAAGAGAGAACTACTGTTGGGTGATTTGATCTCAGTAGAGATAGCTACAATTCCTTCTATTGCCTTTAAAGTTCCTTCTCAATCCACCACAAATTCATCATCGTCAAGCGAGGAGCAATACTCCGTATCTGCTTCCGCCTCGACATCTTCAACCACACCTACTCCCACCTATTACGGACTCCTTCGACATAAACACATAGAGTTCTGTGCTCAATTGGCCCTCGCCTCATACTTGTTCAGTAGATTCCACCTACCAGATGAATACGATTCGTTGGAATTCTTAATAACAGATAATAATAAAATTGCCTTAAAAGACGTCAAACTATTGAAAGGAAGCAATAAGATGTCCCCAATATCTTACAGTCAACAGCACAAAACATCCATTAATGCACTCAGCCTTTCTGGTTTCAACTATAAAACCATTAATTTAAGAAAATTACTTACTACTCACGATTTCAACGAATCCTCCTATAAACAAAAGTTGAATGTGTCCGCAATTCTGGACTTCCCACTCACGCTCATCGCGAATCTAGCTGGCTTCCACACCATTGAACAGTACTCAATCGCTCGAGACTCAATCGAGCCACCTCAAGATTTACTCAACCGAGTGTTCCCCTTCATAAATGAACCTATCGCTCAAAGTTTATCTCTGTCTCCTGGTTTCGATACGTTGGTTCCTGTTTTCAAAATCTTACGAAGGTCTTTAATCCAGGACATGGTTATATTGCGCAAGAAGTACCCAAATAATGCCCTTTCAAAACATCCAATGTTCAATTCAGATCTATTCAACGAGTATGCTGAAAAAGCAGAATCTGAGGGGATCCTTGAAAATACCCCGGGGTTTCGCCCGGTTGAAGTGGAAAGAAAGTTCCATTTTAATCTGAACACCCAATTTGCTCAAGCAAGCCCCAACTCTATAGATCTCTATCAACTTATTGATCTACAAGAACAGAAAATTCGCGACCTAGAATCTCAATCAAAATTTATTACAGAGACTTTGGCTAGCTTCATACAACGCCAGTCTCAATTGTTTGAGCTTCAGAACGATTGCTTGCAAAGGATACAAAATAATTCAAACGGATTATCCATTCTTATTTCCTCAGGGAATAAGCATACATTACCATTAGCTCAGCTGAATTTACAGGAAACATCTGAGTTGTACGCCCACGCAAATGGTAATTTGAGCGAGGGATTGAGGTACGCAGTTGATTTGCTTAACAATTTGAATTCCTTGACTTCTAAAGAAGATAGCAGACTGTTGAGTAAATTGCAACTGCAGGTCTTGAAAGTGAAATCTGAACCAACGACTCACCAACACACTCAAAGAACCTCTACCCCAGAAGTTGCTACTCCTGCAGCACCAAGGTATATGGCATCTCCCTTCCAGGAGCCTCAAGTGTTTAGTTCAAACGCTCCAAATGTGAAGGTCCCTGCGTACGCTACTGGCCCCTCACCTCCATCGGAAACTCCATCCCATTTGCATCATCATTTGGCCCCACAAACCGCTTACCAACAGCCTACCTCAAACATTCATGGACCTTCGCCCACATTTACTCCTTCTGAAAAACAACCAATACAACCACCAAACTTGGCCCCTACTTCCTTCGCTATGCACCCACAAAATCTTCAAATGCCTCCTCAACATATGCCCCAACACATACAACAAATTCCAATACCTCAACATATGCCCTTGCAGATCCCACTTTCTCCTCAAAACTTACCGCAGGGGTTTGAACGTCTCATTCAACATCCCAATCCTCAAGCTCAGCAGGAATTGGCAGCACATGCACCAATAAGCCCAGAACAATTGAAAAGGCAAACGGTGTTGTCGCGTCGTCTTTCAAGACAAGCGTCGACTCTTTATGAGATGTGGGATGATTTCAAGGACTTGGAAAAGGACTTGAGAGACCACGAGATCACCATAACCGAATGGCTCAAGGTCCATGGCAGCTCCGAGAGACAATTTAGGCATACCCGTCTCAAAATAATTAAATTTATGGAAGACGAAGCGTTGAGACGTAACTGCGATGTGGAAGTTGTTAAAGAGAAATTGCATAATAAAATGAGGAGTAGGTTGAGACCTTGGACCTTGGATGAGGTACAGCGTATGCTCACTTCAGGTAAGAGAATCAAATTGGATGATTAATAGAACATCACAAAACATCCCATGCTTCCGCAAATGTTTGCCTTTCTTCCCTAAACCTATAAAATCTGCAGCATCTTTTTTTTGCAGCCATTCTTTATTTGTTTCCCCCATACACTTGTAGATTTTTTTAAACTTGTTACTCACTTCACTTCTACTAACTGCTTTATTTATTTCTGGTTGATCCACCTGTAACACTATGTATTTATGTATTTCATGTCAAACAATATAGTTAACTATCCAACAAAACTACTAAAGGTCAATTACCTCAAATGTAAATGGCTCATATGCATAACCTTCTCCCTCAAAGAACTTTGACATTGCTTCTACCCAATGCAATCTCAACGAGTGCAACATTGCGGAAGTTCCCTCCATCAACACCAAAATACAGATAGTCAAGGTAAACCAAAGACCAAATAAAAGCACGGTCATGATGGTACCTTTGACACCAGTTGCACCAAAAGCATTCTGGATCGTCATTGACCATAATACAGTAGACAATTGTGCGTGTGCTAATGACAATGCCCAAAGTCTCAAATACGAAGCGGTGTGTGACACACAGTTTAAACAAAATTCAATGGTGTGGATAACTTGATGGATCATCACGTCACCAAAGTTAAAGCTATCTGCATGGTCATCACCACCACCACTATGTGAACCAGAGTTATGGTTCAATGGCTCAATGTCATTTGGAAATCTAAATTCATCATCTTCCAAGAATTCAACACCGTATTCGGGATCGGCATTCAATTGTGTATCTTCATAAATGGCTACTTCTTCTTCATGTAGTTGTATAGAGTGCTGTTGCTGAGAGTGTAAATCACTATACCCCATCTCCTTTGCGACACGGTTTTTTCTGTACAAGACAAATGGCTTATAAGCCAAGAGCCAAGGAACACACATAAGTGCTACCAATACTAACACAATTTGAACAAACTGTTGGCCAGGGTAAAGTTTATCTTCAATTTTACTGGGTGCCAAAAACATGTTAATCAACATGTTCAACAATCCAGGGGGTTGCTTACCAGTACCTAACCAATCAACAGACCACTTGTACAAGATCGTCAAAGTCAAGTATCCAAATATACTTTGCATGAACAAAAACCCTGGAATGAAATTTCCTATTATGTCCACTCTCGAGTTGAAATATCTATAATTCACCAAACTGAAAAACAACGAGTAGTTCATGTGGATAAAGCCCATCAAGATAGATAGTTTCATCTTGTAGGAATTTGTGAATAACAAGTTGTTTTCAGTACCATGCCAGGCCCAATCTAAACCAAATGCGTATGTTTTGCCTACAATCTTCTTAGCGGTGATTGAAATTGGCCCGCTTTTGCTAAAATCATAATCCTTTGGCCATTCCCACTCCCATCCTGAGCTGAATAATGAGATCGACTTGGAGAATACATCATTGTAAATGAAACCGGTATACATCGAAAATATACCCATTAACAATATGATATATCTCCCCGTAAAAGCCATCTCGAAGATCTCATCCTTGTTTTTCATTTGGGTAAATGGTTTCTCATTCCAAATTAAGTAAAGCGAAATTAAAAACACAACGAGTCCATGCCCCATATCACCAAACATAATTGCAAACATGAATGGAAATGTAATAACTGTCGCTAATCCAGGATTAACTTCCTGGTAGGTGGCAATACCATACGCGTCGATAATCAGCTGGAAAGCCGAGGTGAATTTATTTGTCTTGTGGAATGTGGGTGCTGTTCTGTTGGTAGAGAGCCTGTTTACAACTGCAATCAATGCAGTGTCTTGGTCATTTTCCGGACTATACGCCATGGGTGGGGTTGCAGGTCTGGGCACGCCAGAGCTACCTATACTGACACTCTCCTGGGAAACTGCCGATGCGACATGTCTTGTTTTAACGTTGACCAAATCCCTCAACTTGGTCTTAACCTTGTCAAAGTCAGTTTCCGGAATCCAACCTTCACCTACAAGACAACGTCTTGTACTATCTTCATCAAACTTGTTCAAAGTTTGATAAATAAGCTTTTCTCTTTGTACAGCATAATAGTACTTGACATAAGACTGTTGGAAGATCATAAGTTCGGCAATCAAATGATCCTTGGTATTGTGAACAACATTGGCTAAGTCTTCAATCTTATAATTCAAGTCTCCTAAAGTTGCATCTCTACTTGATTGATGGCCCTGGACATTTGTATAAATGAAACCATCCAAGGATTGAATGATCCTCTTGACCCTATCACGTAAATATTCACCGTGGATATATATGATGAATATGTTTTTGTCAAATAAATCTAAGTCGGTTACAGCATTAGAAGATGAGGAGGAAATGGTTCTCCCATTAAACTTTGGGAATTTCTCGTCATCAATGGGGATATCTTGAAAGTATAAGTTTCCTCTCAAGGTTCTCCATAATATCTTTCTTAAAAGTGGCACCTTTTCTCTTTCTATTGTACCTGCCAAAGTATTGAATCCAGATTCATCGAGATTAACCTGCTGTAACAGAAGGTCTAAAGGCATACGAGTAGTTGCTTCAGAGCCAAGGTCGACGGGAAGTTCACTCAAACCCAATTCCAAGCTCAGATTTCTATTCAAAAGCGCAACTCCGCTTTCTTCATCCGAGTCCTCGATTTCAAAATTATGATTGCTGTAGTTATTGGCATTGGTATTACTGTTCGTCAAGGATGATCTATGGAAATTGGTAAGGGCATTAATAACATACCGATTCTCTAGCAATTGTAATTTCTGTAAATCCAAATCATCATAAGACTTGTTCAAGTGTTGGATCTTTTCATGGAACTCAGTGACGTTGACTTTGATCTGATCCATTTCAGAGCTGGTTGGAAGCTCTTTCGTATCCAAATTTAACGTCAAATCACTCTTGATAGTACCATATTTGACCATAGATGAATATATGTGCTTTAAGTGGGACTCGATATTATCCACGTCACGAAGTTCATGCATGAAGGTACGTTGAAACTGGGTCAATTTGGAGTTCAAGTCTCTGAAATGAACGTTTCCAACGTCTCCTAGACACCAAACAACATCACGGGCCAACTCAATGGTCACGTAGAATTGTACCAAGGTCATTGGTGCTGATCTGAAGATGGCTTCAACCTCCTCCGGATCCACTTGTTGTCCGATCCCCACTCCACCATCATGCGAGTCTAGTAATTGTATTGGTCGCCGTGGCATAGCTATTCCGAAGTATTCAGTTTCGATTTTCTTCAGGGGTTTCCGTTTTGTTTTCCGTTGGCAACCCTCTTTGACTCACACCTGCTGTCCTACGTTTCTCTATTCAACGCTTGATTCAATTACAGAACTTGCCTATCCTACCTACAACTGACAGGTATTCACTTCAGTTCAAAAAAACAAAATGGAAAAAGGCGAAAGGGAGAGGATCCCTTTACGTACTGAAGATAGGGTCTTCTGTGTTGGCACTGCAGTATGGGTTCCTCACAGCGCCCGGTTTGAAACGTTTCAAGTGATCTTGAGAGTCGTTGCCTTCTGGAAGAACACATGGAGGAGCAGCGATGAAATTGTCTAGGATAATCGCGTCATTGGGTGCCTCTGTGGTCTCTGTGGTCAATGCTGATTCAGAATCCTTGTACAACGAGGCAATGACCTTGTTGGGGTCGCTACCTCAGCCGGTGGTGAAGCCATATTACGATGACAATCGAAGCATTTACGACAACTTGTACATACCCCAATATAACTCTGAGATCGACGATTATGACCCACTACCTCATAGGAAGAAGTCATTGGTGCTGCAATTTCTAACAAAGGTCGGTTTCCTCGAATCAACAGATGATCAATCGTCTGTAGTTGATGCAACAACTGATGACACACTTCTGGAAAACGGAATATCAAAGGTGGTATCTCTCCTTGAGCAATCTGCCTCCCAGAATAACCTTCAAGCTTTGATAACCTTGGCTGATTACTACATGTTTGGTAATCACTCTGTACCGACAAACTACACCCGTGCACTCGAGTATTACCATAGGTCAGTTAAATCAGCGGAGAATGGACATGCGTACTTCATGCTTGGGTATATTTACTCCTCGGGGCTCTTTGGAGAAATCGAACAAGACCTAGCCAAAGCAAACCTATACTACAACTTTGGAATGGAAAACGGTGATACTAACTCGATAATTGCTTTGGGCTACATAAATGATAAAGGTAAAGGTGCGGATACCTGTCCAATGGCATTACATTACTATTCTCGAGCAGCACATTTGGCAATGGCTCTATTCGAGCAAGACGAAGATGATGAAGAAAAAGAACTTGGGTTGGCCCAGAATATTAAGTTGGTTGATTTCAACGGGGGCATATACGGAAAGAAATTGAGCGAATCTTCTCTTTCGGTTACCTCTAGAGAAGCGGTATATTCGAACTCAGTAGACTCGTTCGAAAGCATAAATGTGGTACTAGGGGATCATGAATACGTGGATATGTATTTTAAGGCAATTGGTTACTATCGTGGAGACTATGCTGCTCCTAGAAATACTACAAAGGCAAGAGAATATTTAGAGAAGTGTGTCGAATTGGGCCAAAAAACCTACGGTGCCATTGACTACGCTGCAGTGGATGACATAGATGGCATATTTTTGAGTAATTGCCAATCTCTACTTGGTCACATCTACCTCTTTGGCCGAGGAGGAGTGGAACGGAATGCAACTAGGGCTTACGGCTTAATACAAGACTCTTTCAAGATGCAAGAAATTAGCGCCGCCCTTACAGATTTGGCATATATTTATGAGAAAGGACTTCATCCAACATATCCAGGTCCTAATTTGACTAAAGCTCTTGATTTTTACAATCGCGCAGCCAAGAAAGACTCAGCCGACGCTATGCTTAAAGCAGTTAAGGTTTTGGCTAATAAGGGTGAGATTTCAACGAATGAGCAGAAGTTGAAGGCATGTAGTCTTACCTATAGTGCAGCTCATAATGGGAATGTGGAAGCTCTTCACTATTTCGCCAACTTCTATGAACTAGGGTACTGCAAGTCGGATCCAAACCCAGAAAGTCCGAAAGAATATAGATGCTCCACTAATCTTGTTTACCGTAAGAGCTTTGTTAAGAGATCAGAAAGGTATTTATTCCCACACTTGAGCTATGCATTTGACGAACTAATCAAGGGAAATATGAAAAATGCATTACTTGGCTTTCTGATTGCGGCGGAGCAAGGTCTAGAGAATGCCCAGGTCTCCGCAGCATATCTATTATATCAATTGCAACCTTTGCAGCAGCCATACAAACCAAAAACCTTTACAGAAAAGAGAGTTAGAGCTGCCATAAATTATTTGACGAAGGCGTCAGCACATAATATTGATGCTAGTATTTTGCTCGGTGATATCTACTTGAAAGGTATTCCCGAATCAAACATAACGAAGGATGAATTCAAAGCATTCGACTGCTATCAAATAGCAACCAATCGCCACTCTTCACATGGAGCTTACAAATTGGCTCAAATGTATGAATATGGGTACGGACCAATCAAAGATGTAGATTACTTCAAAGCAAAGAAATATTATGACATGAGCATGCAATACAAGAGTATCTCTTCAGGGGAGAAAAACCCGTTAAGTGTCAAATTCCCTATCGCTTGGGCTTTATTGAGATTAAGATTAAAGCATTTGTTTGGACGGGGCAATAATAAGTTATCAAGTAACAAGGAATCAAGTTCGTGGTTCAGTGAACTTAAGAAGGTGGGAAATAATCAAGAAGATAATACGGGCCAGGAAACCTTATCTGCTATTGACAAGAAGCAGGATCCAGAAGATAAAGCAAATGCAAAAGCCAATGCTCAACATGAAGGAAAAGATTATCCTGTAAGCGATGACGATGATTACTTTTATGAAGACATAATCAGTGGTTGCATCGTTGTTATATTAATTGGCTCATTCTTGTTTCATCAATATCGTGCCTTTAGAAATAGAAGACAGAATCAGAACCGACCACAAGAAGATGAGGTTGATAATGCAAACCGAGTGCGTATGCAAGGTGAGATCGACGTTGGCGGGTTCCGTTTCGCCATTAATAATTTTGAGTTTGCTTTTTGATGGCCTTTCTTTATTCGTAAGTTCATTATGTATATAAAAGTTTTTAATATTCTATCAAATCCACACATTCAAGCACAGCTGGCTTATTCTATTTCATGTTATTTAATATGTCTCTTGTAATTGGGCTGGTCTTGAACAACTTCGCATCTAATGGTGATGCTGTTGAATTCATCAAACTTGATTGTGAGCTGTTTGAGAATGCAAACTTGTAAAGGTCGTTAGAACCTGGTGCCAAAGTGAGTATCCAATCTCTATCTTCAAGCAAGTCAATAAATGTCTTTATAGTGTTAGCAGAAGATAATGTAGTTCGAGATCCCAAAATTATTAGTTTAGACTTTGCCCTGGTGATGGAAACATTAACTCTTCTCCATTCTTTTACTAAATCACCTGCAATATTATCCTTATTGGATCTTACTAACGATATTATTATGCATTCTTTATCTCTCCCCTGGTACTGGTCAGCAGTTAGTACCTCAATATCAGTTCTATTACTCAATTTCCTTTGAAGTAACCGCAACTGAGCTCTGTTGAAGGATATGACCCCAATTTGGGACTCTCGAACACCACATGCAAGTAATCCCTCCACTGTTTGAAATACTAAATCTCCTTCAGTTGGATTGTCAATGTTGTCCCCGTGTTTGTTTTCTGTTCCTGGGACCAAATCATGATCCAAGAATAAAACCTTACTTTGAGGATTCAATAATCTGTGAAGCCATAATGAATCAGTATCTAGATCACAACTATTCGGAATGTGATTCCCGATCCTTTCTGGGAAAGGAATATGTAAGAATTGTTCAGCAACTTCCTTGGAACCACACTTCAAACGCCCATCGTAGATCAACACATTTGAGAGCTGCATTATCTCATAACACATTCTATACTGATAGGTTAACTCTACAAGACTTTCAGGACAAATTTCGGCCAAGATCTTGAATAGAGATTGCGATAATTCACGTTTCACCTCTGGATCCTGGTGTGTCACCAAAGGCGGAAGTTGCAAGTGATCTCCCACCAACACAAATTTGTCTGCAAATGCAATTGGCCCCAAACTTACTGGCATAGATACCTGTGAAGCTTCATCCACTATGCAATAATCAAACTTGTTTCTCAAACTAAATGCAACATCATTAACACCCAAACAAGTGCAAGCAACAACTTGTGGAGACATGTAAGTCTCCAAATACTTATCATAGGTCTTGATAGTTTCGTCAGGTACGAAACATTGAATGTCCTTATGTATCCTCCCCTTATAGCCAACCCGCAAGATGTTAATTCCAAAGGAAGATAGCTTGAGCAAGATATTATCTACCGCCGAATGAGTATAAGAAGTTAACAAAACCGTTTTCCCATTAGCTACAATAAATTTGATCAATTCAGCAATAACGGTGGTTTTACCAGTCCCTGGCATTCCCAAAATTAAGGCACAATCATTGGCAGTCAAAACCTTTTCAAACGCCCTAACTTGGTCGGGATTAAACTTATCTGCGGGTATTTTATAAGGGAGCGGAATTGATTGGAAGGTTGGCTTTATCAAATCAACAATAAGGTTCCTTCTCTTAATATCACCATCAGCCACAAACAAATTCAAGATGTTGAATCTAGCCAAACCCATTCCCAGTAGAACCTCGTCCTTGTCTAATCTGAAAGTTTTTTGAATTCCCTGTGACGAGACAGGTCTGTTAAGAACACTTTTGAAAACTTGATTTTTATCTTTACTGAAGTCAACACGTTTCAAATCAGAGTCAATAATACGTCTTGATGTGCCAATAACAATTGTTTTGGGACCAATTGACTTCACAAGCCCTCTTGCAATGGCAAAATGTCCAAACTCGTCGCTCACAATTACCCTATCATTTTTAGTAATATGCGTGATTGGCATTAGACCTAAGTCCTTTCTTTCAAAAATGTATATGAAGTCGGTTTGCAAATCAGATTTATCATTAGAGTTTTTGATAAGCAACTCTCCAATTGCCAAACCACCATTCTTTTCTCGTTGATTTGCCGTAAGGGTCCACATGTGCTTTAATGTCCTTTTGGCAACCGATTCTTCTTTCACAAGTAAAGTATCCCAAAAGTTATAAAACTCTTGGTACTCGACCTTGCTTTCTAAATGTCGAGTTAGCTGTTGGTAGACTTCTGCAGGTAGCCCACTATCTTCGGCATTTCCATCTTCGTGCAACTTATTTATCGTCATACAACCGCTTTGGATGCCACAATAGTCACATGTAGACCTCTTTAAGAGTTGTGGGAGCTCGCGGGAATTCACTTTGTAGTACTTTGTAAGTCTATTTCTTAGGTTGAGCAATGATTTTAAGTCAGATATCGAGATTTCACATTTTTTGGTGATCATTTCCTTAGTGTAAACGAGTAAGAATGAGTTCACATCTATGTCATATCGATCTTTGTAAAGCAAAGAGTAAAGTGATGCCTGGCCTTGGTGACTAATGTACTCCTTCCCTGTCTTTATTTCAAGTGGAACCAAAAATTTACCCTCAGAGGTATCGGAGGATGATAACATTGTTGCTTCAATTGTAGCATCCACAATTCCTCTAATGCCAAAGGTCGGAGACCAAATTCCTTCTTCTATATCCAAAACATTGCTCACTGAAAACTGGACTTTGCCATTGTGGCCCGACGGTATTTCATTACGTAGAGAAAGCTCCGTCTTGAAGTATCGATCAAACCAGTTTTCCAACATTGGTAAATGTTTTTCCATGATCTCAGTCCTAACCTCGTCTACCAAGTCACCGAGACTAAAGATCGCAAGCAAGTAAAGTTCAAGCTGCTCTTCAAGTAGTTGACAAAGGTAAGTTATGTTCCATTTCTCCGAGGTTAAGGAATTCTGAAAAATAGCATGGACTATTTCTCCAATAATTATCGGTATAGACAGTGTACCTGGGAATTTAAATCTTTGTTGAAGAACTGTTCTTCTAGGGCATGTCAATTGTTGTGAGACAGCTGTCACAGAAAGTAAAGTGTCTGGGTTCCAAACGAGTAAATTGTGAGTATTGTCTATCAACTTAGGATTGGTTGGGTCTGTAATAATGACATGCACAATATCATCAACTTCGAAATCAAGTTCTGTATATTCACCACGAACTATGAGTTTCGAGGCCGCTTCAACTTCATCAACCACATCTAATATTATTTGCTCTTTAGATAAATTGGTTCCATAGCGTCTGCGTATTATGCATTTAATTTGGCACCTTTTCAAATCAGGTCTCGAGTATGCTAGCTTTGTATCTGCTTCTTGCACCTTCTCTGCATATACTCTCAAGTTGTCAAAATTTTGAATGCTTTTCTGGAATGATTTTGCATGGACCAAGTCCTTTTTGTCCTGAGTGTTCAATTGGACTTTGTGGCTGGGGGTGTTATCTTCAATTGAAGTATCCGAAAAGTCGCTTGTGAAGTCAGCGTCTTCAATGACCAATCCCGTTGATATTGTAACTTTAGAATCGAAGTTACTTTTTGGGGTAGAGATTCTTTTTAGTCTCACCGAAGACGACGCAATATCTGGCTTAATATTTACATTGGTAGCTTCTGCATCTGTTGCAGTGAAAGTAGGTTTGAGCCCTTCAGGAACAGGTGTAAATGATTCTTGAAGCGCGGTTTTTGGAAGTTGACTAACTATTCGTAATAGCTCTTCGTCATCATCAGAGAATGGATCCTCGTCGGAATGTTCCACTGTTTTCACTTGATCTTCCATCTGCGTCAGTTGGTCAATAATATCGAGAGCAATTGGAGATATGGGCTTTTGAAGATTCTCTTTATTTTGCATTTTGGAAACTAACACTTCTAACTCTCTTTTGGACCTACTCTGAACATCTTGAATAAATTCATGGTCATCGCTGAAGTCTGTTAATCCTGAAGAACTTAAAAGTTCACTGCTTTTCTTCTTAATAGGATCTCCCTTTTGTTCAAACTTATCTAACCAAGTGCTCAATTTGTTGCTACTAGGGTTATTTTGAGTGGAAGCCTTCGATGTGAAACGAGACTTGATGAAATGATCAAGTCCGCTTGATTTGGCTCTGTTCAAAGTAGGCGATTTTTCAAGTGAATTGGGTAGACTTGATGCCGGATTTGGAGATAATTCTGAACGTGTTCGCTTGAGACTTGGGGCTTGACTAACAGATAAAATATTACGCAATTCTTGTCCATATTTGTTTAGTGCCAGTGAAATAGGTGCTTTATCGATAGCGAAGACATCTCGATTCTGGTTATTCCTATCATCAGAGTTAGGAAGCAGAGAAGCATCTACCAAGGGTGAGCTAGGTAGTTTATCACTTCGGAGGATTCTTCTTGGGCTTGTTTTCCATCGTATTCCTTCGAAACTGTCGTCAGAACTATGATGGTGGTCGAAAGTGATTAATCGATGGTCCACATCAGAGAGATTAACCAGATTCTTCTGACTCTTGATGTGAGCAGCTTCATTTTCACGAGATACTCCATTCGAATCCTCAGCTGCAATATTTCGACTGTCCTTGGAGTGCGATTGCATGCCTGAAGAATTATAATTAGAAACAGATAGAACTCCCTTGGAATCGCTGGTGCCACTGATAGTAACGATTGTCTTTGATCTTTGATCTCTTGTTGTTTCAGGTCTACTAGTTAACGTGTTCACGGGACCGAAAAAGTAAGGTGTTTTGTAGTGTTTCTTGCTTGGTCGGATGGACTCTTCGTTCTCGTTCTCGACACCAGCAGGTCTCTTGTTAACCGGACCCATTGATAGTGTGGTCTATGTGGTAATTAAACTGTCGCGTCTATTGATTTTATAGCAAAGCGTAATGTCGCAAAGATCGCATTTTTGCAGTCAATATTTACGAGGTCATTTGGGGCAGCAGTAGGTAAATGGTGGTAGGACTAAGGAAGAAGGAGTCAGTTTGTTTGTATTCAAAGTGTAAACTTGTAGTTGAGTAGAGTTCGAACTAGTTGTTGAGCTATAATGTAGACTTTTATTAGGATTTACGTATTTTGACCAGCATTTAGTCCGTCAATACCAGCTCAAGTGTAAGGTGAAGCAGTGTATGGTGTAGTTGGAACACGATTCCTGGTAGAATTCCTGATTTTTACAAGACGATACATGGTGAGCTACCGGTCTGGTACGTTATATTTCACCTTCAGACTGGAAATTGTTCAAGAAATGGTCAAAATATTTGTAGAGAAGTGGGTGTATAAAGTAGTGTTACAAGAGTAAACTAAAATGCACAGAACTGGTACCACCATTGAACACCTTCCTCCTCGATGCAATCTAAAGATGAATAGACCAGAGTCAATGCTTGAAATCATTACCACCGTCAATATTTATTACCTCCCACTTGCTCCCACCGTTCATCCAACCACTAACAACCACCATCACCTACTACGAACAACTTCATCACCAGCACCACCAGCACCAGCACCACCTAGACTCTACAAATCGTACCCCAAACTTAAAACAACCACTCCCGCTCTCCACCTCCCGCTCTCCACCTCCCACTCTCCACCTCCCACTCTCCACCTCCATACCCTCTTCTCCATCCACCAAAAGACCAGCCTGCACACAACGCTCCTCCATCTCCAGCAAAAATTTTCTATTTTTTTTTCATACCAAAATTCGAGCTCATCGAGGATTTTTCAATATTCATCTCACTTATTCCTATAAACTTTCCATCTTTTAGCTAAGTAATTTCGTTTGGTGATAGTCTCTAGTTTCGTGTATACTCAAGGAATCTATAACTCTCGAAAGAAAGAATAACAGAATGGCTTACGTGTTAACAGAAACCGCTGCCGGTTACGCTTTGTTGAAGGCTTCCGACAAGAAGATTTACAAGTCAAGCACCTTAATCGAAGACTTGAACTCTGCCGAGAAGGTGGTTGAACAATTCAAGGTACACCGTTTCGAGAAGTTTCAATCCGCTGCTACGGCCTTGGAAGAAGCTAATGCTATCATCGATGGCCGTGTCACTGACAACTTGAAGACTTTGTTGGAAAGCATTAAGACTGACAAGAAGGCTACCTTGATCGTTTCTGAAACTAAGTTAGGTAATGCCATCAACAAGTTGGGATTAAACTTATCCGTCGTTTCAGAAGCTGCTTCTTTAGACTTACACAGAGCAATTAAAGAATTCTTACCTGAATTATTGCCAGGTTTGGACGATGCTGCCTTGAAACAAATGTCTCTTGGTTTAGCCCACTCCATAGGTCGTTACAAGTTGAAGTTCTCCGCCGATAAGGTGGATACTATGATTGTTCAAGCTATCGCCCTTTTGGATGATTTGGACAAGGAATTGAACACCTATGCTATGAGATGTAAGGAATGGTACGGTTGGCATTTCCCTGAGTTGGCCAAGATGATCACCGACTCAGTTGCCTACGCCAGAATCATTTTGACTATGGGTGTCAGATCAAACTGTGCTGAAACTGATTTGTCGGAAATCTTGCCTGAAGAAATTGAAGAACAAGTTAAGACTGCTGCCGAAGTCTCCATGGGTACTGAAATTACTCCTATTGATTTGGAAAACATCAAGGCCCTTGCTGATCAAATTGTTGGATTCGCCGCCTACAGAGAACAATTATCTAACTACTTATCTCTGCGTATGAAGGCCATTGCTCCAAATTTGACTGCTTTGGTTGGTGAATTGGTTGGTGCTAGATTGATTGCCCATGCCGGTTCTTTAACTTCATTGTCAAAGGCCCCAGCTTCTACCATCCAAATCTTAGGTGCTGAAAAGGCTTTGTTCAGAGCCTTAAAGACTAAGCATGACACACCTAAATATGGTTTATTGTACCACGCCTCTCTCGTTGGTCAAGCTTCTGGTAAAAACAAGGGTAAGATCGCTAGAGTTCTTGCTGCTAAGGCTGCCGTTGCCTTGAGATACGATTCTTTGGCTGAAGACCGTGATGATTCTGGTGACTTTGGTTTAGAAGTCAGAGCAAAGGTTGAATCTAGATTGAGTACATTAGAAGGTCGTGACTTAAGAACAACCTCCAAGGTTGTTAGAGATGCACCAAAGATTGACATAACCGAAGCTCGTGCTTACAATGCTGATGCCGATGCACCAGCTTCCGCCCCAGTCGAAGCTGATTCAGACGACGAATCAGACACTGAAGAAGTTGTGGAAAAGAAGGAAAAGAAAGAGAAGAAGGACAAGAAGGACAAGAAGGAAAAGAAGGACAAGAAGAGAAAGAGAGATGACGACGACGAAGAAGAAGTTGTCGCCAAGAAGGAAAAGAAGGAAAAGAAGGAAAAGAAGGAAAAGAAGGACAAGAAGGAGAAGAAAGATAAGAAGTCCAAGAAGTCCAAGGATTAATTGGTTAGGCTATCATAATCCATCTACCCCTTCATTTCATATTTCATCTTCCCTGACAATAAATATACAGATGATACATGCTTATCATTTACTAGCATCGACCCCGATAAGTGAAAAATATCGAAGAATACAAAATAGCATTTTTCATCATCTACCATCATTTGTTCCATAGTAATCATGAGTGGCGATACTCGTGAACGTTTTTTTAACTTATATATTACTATCTTTGTAGACCTATCGTGTTTTATTAATAAATAAAGTTTCTCAAAGAAATTTTGGTGTCGTAAACTTAAAGATCATGGCTGTGAATGCCTTACACTACAAGTTAGCCTCAGTAAGCATAATATAAACTAATAATATAATATTAAATAATTACCCTTATGATTATGAAAGTTGATATAGACTCACAATTCCCTGCGTAGCTTCGTTTAACGGCCTTGCTTAATCAAGGTCATCAAGCATGTTAACATCGTCACCGTTACTACCATCCTCATTATTACCACTTCCTTCCCTATTGCCATCACTAATATCTCCATTTGTCTCTTGTTCTCTTGTACTAGGAATTGGAGTTACTTCTTGTCCGTTGACATAGACTCTACTAGTGCTAAACGTATTCGAAAGACCGTTTGAAAGATGCGTAAATGCAGGCCCTAATGCATCCGGAAAGAATTCTCTTAAAATCTCTTCAGGACCCATTCGTGAAGCAATAGTACCAGTAGCTGAAGCAGAAGTAGCAGCTGCAGTAGCAGCTGCCGTTGCAGCCGCAGAGGGGTTCCTATCTCTGTCTTCACCAGATATCCTGTCTTCCATAATCTCGCCAAAACTATTCAAAATGTTTCTGATCCGCAAGTTATTTTCTGGAGCTGGTGGTGGTGGTGGTGGTGGTGAAGAAGTAGGCACAGGCGGAGCGTTTGTGACATTTGCAAGATTAGCAGCATTGGCAGCATTTGAAGCATTTGTAGCATTTGTAGCAGTTTGAGCTTCTGATGTACCCGCAGCTCTTGCTACGCCAGCTGCAGCTGCAGCTCTCGCTGCATTCATTGCAGCTCCAGCACTGTTTCCAATTCTGCTTGTTGCTATATCAATGATCACCGGTTGGTCTGTACCAGTTTGACCTCGTTGACCATGAAACCCTGCCCAAGCTCGTTCAAAAGAATCTGAGGCAACAGGAATTTCAGTCACCTCTTGCGTGAATCCACCGGCACTATTGCTCACCATTACATTCTGAGCAGCTTCAGGGGTTAAAATGCTTGGTCTATTTCGATTGACTCTTTCAGAAATTGATCTTAACATTGAATCTCGCAAATGCGGGTAATATACAAAGTGATCACGATCTGTTTCTGCAGCAACCGATCTGAGAGCAATTAATGTCTTTCGTACCTCTGATATGATCTTTTTGATCTCACTTGTTGACTCGTTCTGCTGGTAAGCTCTTTTTTCAACAAGAGCAATCGATTGAGAGATCTTCTGGACGAACTGAGGTAAAACGCACTTAGCTTTCATTGCTCTATAATTGGCAAGTAGTTTGGCATCCTCTACTGGGAAGTTCTTGGGTAATACGTCACCGTTTACTGTGCGCAAAGTAATCAAGTAGCATTTAAGCGAAACTAATGAATTTCCCATGTACAAATGACAGTATGCTAATTGGGCCCAGGCTGGGGTGAAACTATGTTCAAAGTTTATAGCTTCATTCAAGTCCGAAATTGCCTCCGGAAAGCAGAAAAGCCCAATGTATGTGATTGCTCTGTTCACTAATAGTTGAGCCACCATTTCAGAAGAAAATATTTGGCATAAGTCTAATGCATTGGTGTAAATCCTCAAGGCTTGAGCATAGCCTCGATTAGACATCAAGTTATTACCTTGTTCTCTAAGCTTGCTAACCAACTCCAAGTTATTTTTACTATTGAAGGTAATTAGTTGTAAATGCGATGTCAAGTGCTGTTTAAACTGTTGGTAAATGCCATTTGTAGTTTGTGTATGGTTTTTGTTAAGTAAATCGACAACACAGTCAATCTTAAAAATCATCGACTGAGAAGCACCGAATATATGAGTTTCAGTTGCCAATTGCTTTAGAAAGTCACTTGAAATGAGAGAGGCAGTTTCAAATTGAAGTGATTCTTGAAGAGAGTTGTTCATGCTTATAATGTTGCTCAACACAACATACAACTTCTCTCCCAACTTATTGCTTCTTAAGGACCCGAGCCATGGCTTCAGTGGCTCGCGTGATTCCTTTTCCACTCTATCAATAAGAACTGTAGTTTTCAATGGACTAGGGACATCGTACAACAGCAAATTCGGTCCTAGAAGCAAACCTTCCAACATGTTCGATAAGCAGTCATGGTACTTCTTAGGCGAAGAAGACTCTTGATTGTTAGTCAAATCCAACTTCCTGTAATGATTCAAGATCCTATCAAAAGCATGAGCACGCACTTGTACGAGATCATTGATACGATCTTGAAACTGGATCGTTTCATCTTCAGACTGGTTGGCTGAATACTGTTCTGATTTCATCTGCAACTCCACTAGGGATAAGTGGTGTCTTATCGCCAAAGAATAGGCATATTGGAAAGCGCTGTTATTCTCTTCTGATTTAAAGTCCAACATCTTTAACTGATTGATGATAGGTAGACAAGACTTGTTACTATATCGAGTAAAGGAACAAGATGTGGATCAGTTGACTTCATAAAATAGAGGTCGAACGCTTTGTCGCGAATTTTGGGTCGACTTTTCTTTTGTCCAGAATTTACGTCAAGAGAAAAGGACATAGAGTAACTCATGTTGACGGTGATTAGGAAGAGCTGGGAGTTACCTTTACAATACGAAAGATGATTTGGTTGGCTGTATATTGTGATAGAATAATGTGCCGTTGGGGGTAAGCATTGCATATTGAGTCTTCAGGTTAGGTGCTATACGGAGTGGTAACAAGCACTTAGCATTTTGCAACCATTGTATAATCTGATAACTAGCAGAAGAGTAGAAGACTAAGATTCTTGTGCCACTTAAGAGCATTTCCCTTTGGAACTTGAAGCAAGGAATGCACTCAGCACTATCAAGATCGTCTGTTGCTATTACCAATTGGCTTCCTTAACGAGTTAATAAAAATGTCTTCAAGCGTTGACTCTTAACGTACGACGTAACTCCATATCTTCCATATTCTAAAACTCCATGGTATGTACAATTGCTCGTTGAGTACGACTGCTGGTAGACCAATGGGACTTGAACCAGTACATCGAGTGTATTTCTTGGTTTAATGCGGTTAGAACTCGATTATCTTTCATCCATTCCATCCATCTCCTTATGGCATTAAGTTGAAATAAGACAATTTTTACTTTTTGCAACTACAAAATACCTACGCTATTGCACCCAGTTTACTCCAAGACACTTTCAAATAGCTCCCAGATACGATAATTTCTCTTTCAACAGCTTCCCAACCTCCACAACTTTCAAATGTCCATAATTTCAACTCATAATACATTCTAAATGCCTTTTCAGCTAAATCGCTACTATTAGTGGCAAAATCAATTGCGGAATTTAAAATCCAAAATCTCTTTGCCTTGCCATTAAAATACTCAAACCCATAACTACATAAGAGTAACAGTACACTCATAGACGATAATAAGGCTAAAATGATAGAATTGCCAAGCACCTTGTTGACTCCCCAAAATTGCATTGCTCCTTCTCGTGTGATGGCCTTCTTGAAAGCATCTCGTTCTGTAAGCGATGATTCAATCAGACAACATTTGAATGAAAAGAATGTCAATAAGGATTGCGATTCGTACTTCCAACATACAATAGCACCCCAATGGCAAACAAGAACTCAAATCATAGATTACTGCAGTCAATATGCTGCCGAACTAAGAATTGCTGCTGGTGCTGCTAGCGAAGATGTTTCTCAATTTGATCCTAGATTGGACCCATATGCTTCGAAAAATCATAAGGAGGAACTCCAGGAGAAATTCAACCAATGTGACTCGATACGCAATTGGGTCAAGAATGAAAATTTGGTCGAAGAGATCATCAGAGATCAAACTAGTGCCGTTTTGAATGACAAATGCTATTACGATGACTGGGTTGCAAAATTCAAATCTATTCAAAGGAAGAACTAGTGGTAACTAAGAAAGAGCTTGGAAGAATACGACAAACGTAAAGAAGAAATCGAAAATGAAACTCAATCTATTCACGAAGAAGAAGAACTCCCACGCAAGTTCATTAAATGAACTCTTCGAATGTTACCGCAAACAACTCAACTGTACATAAAGGAACTAAATACACTAAGTCAACAATACCACAAAATTCTCTTGTATTAATACTATTGGTCCCACTGAAATGGCCATAACAGGACCTCACGTCGTAATGAATGATGAAAGTATCTATTTACGTAAAAATGGTAGAATGATAATGTCTATAGTAACACAGAAATGTCTATTTATGGGCAGCAGCAGCTGCCGCGTATGCAAAATTGTTTGTCTTCTTAGCTGAACCTGGAGGTTGAGGTTTGCTTTCAGGTTTGCTCTTGGTTCTCTTATTAACTTTCTTTTTGGATCCGGCACTCAGGTTTGAAGATACAGGTGCTGTTGGTTTAGTCTTTTGACTGTTCAGACTACGAGTGGTAGGTACAGGACTATTCCTGCCGCTAGAAGAACTGCCACTCTTGGATCCAGTTGAGCTTATGCTTTTAGTGCTTGAACTTGGAGGCCTGCTTTCATTTGAATTTGAATTAGTTTTGGAAACCAAATCCTTAGCCATAAGCAAGCAGTTGATCCAGCCATAGTTCTTACCTAGCTTGATGTGTTCACCGTTTCTATCAATAACACGAACTGGATCAACTAGAGATAAACGATCCATATCAGAAAGTCTCTTCAAAAAGATTAGATCACCTCCATCACGAATCAATTCCAAAATCAAGTAACCATACACATCCTTTAGTTCGCCACCATCCTCATCGTCTGCACTCTCGAATTCATAGTCATACATCAGATAATCACTTCCTTGGTTTGCTTTTAAGTCAATCAAAGTCACGTTCAAAGCACCATCGATGAAAAAGACTCGAGCAAGATTAGTAATCACTGTTACAACAGGTACATTCCCCATTTGCAACTCATCCTTGAAACGACTAAGCAAAGTATCGATCACTTGGTCATCCAACTGTTCTGAAGAAGGCCTCTGCAATAATATATTGCTCAATTGCAGCTTCAATATGGTATCCATTTTCAAGATTTTCTCTTCGGGCTGTAACAAACTTGAAATCTCTTTAAAACGAATCAGATTGTAGCTCTCATGGTCATCCAGAGGTTGTGATTGGGTTTGTGATTGGATCTGTTGCTTTGGAGCATGCTCATGGTGTTGCGCTTGATATTGATTTTGAAAAGAATTCTGGAGTTGAGCTTCATCTATGTTGGAATCTTCACACCTCAGTGGAGGGTGTTTCAGAGTCTCTGACGACTGGCCAAACTTGTATGAATCAAAGGTAGGGGAACGAATCTTCGAGTTACCATTATTCCCAAAACCATTGCTGGTTGCGCTAGCGCTACGTTGGTGTGTATTCCCTGCTTGACGATCTCGCCCAGCCGCAACTGCTCCTGCCAACGCTGCTGCTGAATGCGTTAAAACAGGTGAGTATTGTTGGGGAGAATAAGAGCGATTGGTTGGCGCAATAGGAACATTTTGATAGTTCTGAGTTGCAGGTTGAGAGAGCCTTTTTAATGGCGGGGGCCTTTGACTAGGCGCCGACTGTTGCTGTAACTGATTTTGCTGCGTCCTTTGTGACACCGATGCCAGTTGTTGCGTTAATTGGCTCAGCGGTGGCTTTTGCGATGTAGACGCTATCTGTGGAGGAAAATTACTTTGTTGAATTCTTGGAGACGACGAAGTAGCTTGTTGGGACACATTTCCTGATTGTTGGAGTGGAGTAGCAAACGAGGTGTTGTTCCTGAGATTGGTATACTTTGGTGACTGTGGCGGAGCATATGTATTACCATTATATGGGCTTTTGGGGGTATTCATCTGACTGTTTCCACCAGATCGCTGAGCAAGTATCGCCTGCTGATTGGGTACTTTAGGAGGCAGTTGACCTGGAACTTGAGGTGGTGCTTGTTGAGGCAACATTGGAAGCGGAGCTTGCAGTGCTTGGATTTGCTGCTGCTGCTGTGGGACTTGAGGATGTCTAGTATAAACCATATTTGCTGCCTGTAATTGAGCTGATGGTGTCGAACCTTGTCCCAGAACTGGAACAACTAACCCCATTTTTACTTTAGATGCCGGATGGTACGTCTTCTTACTCACGGATGGTATAAAGTCAAATTCGGAGGTATGAATCTGCGTGTGTAATTGTTGGAACGAGCTGGATTGCTTCATATTTCTATTAGAACCAGTTTTCAATCCAGGTGGAGCAGTAACAACACTATTGGCTGTAGTAGCCAAGTTGTTGTTGGCGTTGTATATAAATGGCTCTGAACTAGTAGAATACACGTACGGCTCGAATCTAGGTACTTTGCGGAACCAGATATAGTTTTTATCGTCCCAAGGAACATCACTGAACCAAGGGGAAGCCATAATTTTTGCCAATGTTGCTCTTTTCAGTGGATCCGCAACCAATATACGGTCGATAATATTCAGGACGTCCTTTGGAATTGGGTTGTTTGCACGATAGTTGAATTGCAGTTTGATGATCTTTTCAAATGTTAAATATTCTGTCAGACCTCGGAAAGGTGGGTTTCCATGGAACAATTGAAACAATATGCAGCCAATTGCCCAGACGTCAGACTCGAAACCACAAATATTATTCAATAAAAGTTCTGGAGAAACATACTCTGCTGTACCGACAAATGAACCTTTTCTATCCCTTGAGTCTGGAGCCAGAGTATCTATATTTGAGTAGTTAATCTTCTCATCATTTGCTATTGAAACATCCTTAGGATCATCTAATAATTTAGCAGCCCCGAAATCCGTAACTTTCAAGTTGAAATTGTGATTAACCAATATATTCTCAGGCTTCAAATCTCTATGGATAACACCTTTCAGATGTATAAATTTGACAGCATCAATGATTTGACACATATAAAACTTAGAAACAGCTTCAGAGAGTGAGCCAAATTTTCGAATAATCGATAATAGCTCACCATATTCGGCGAAGTCAAGTACAAAAAATAAACTTGCTTCATCTTGAAAGGTATAATATAATTGGACAATTCCTGGGTGCTGTTGTCCCAATCTGTACAAGGTAGTTTTCTCTATATTCACGTACTTCACTTTGTTCTCCTTAACAATATGTTTCTTGGAAAGAACTTTGATAGCAAAGGTCTTCTTGGTTGCCAAATCACGAGCAGAGTACACATGGGAGTAAGATCCTTCACCTATCGTAGCGCCAAACTGGAAGTCTTCCACCGACTTCTTCTTGGCTTTCTGTGATGTTGAAGGAGATTGGGGAATTTGATTTTGTTGCTGATTATTCTGAAGGTGTTGATTCATAGGTTGATTGATTTGATTTGGGGTTGCAGATGGGGATTTCATGACTTGGTTTGGTACGGTGTCTTGAGCTTGTAGTTGACCTTGTGGTTTACTTTCTAGTGGACCTTGGGGAGGTTTACTTTGTAGTGGACCTTGGGGAGGTTTACTTTGAAGTTGGCTTGGTTGGTTTGGATGTCCCTGGATATTCATCTGTCCTTGTTCTGGGTACCCTTGAGCATTTGTCTGCCCTTGTGCCGGGTAAAAAGCATTCGTATGTCCCTGAGCTGCACGATTCTGCAGTATAGGGACTTGAGATATATGACCCAGCTGTGTACGGCCCAGCTCTGGACGTTGGCTGCGCACATTTAATGGAACTGATTTCAGTCCCAATGTTACGCCAGACATCTCTTCAATAAGTCAACAAATTTACTAGTAAAGAGAATCAATTATTCAACAATCGCTCTAACTCTATTCTTCCAAACAAATCTTTTGCCTTGCCAATGCAATTAATTGATTCACCTATTCTCTTCTAAGTGAAGTTGTGTTAATTTTATTTTTCTTTTGATTTGAGTTTGAATTTTGAGTGAAATTCTTGGAGGTAGTTAACGAGAAATTGAAATCAAGCTGGTGGGCTAGGATTAAGCTTTGGTGTGCTAGTTGAGAATGGAATATCCAATGGCTCGAGCAGGGATTTCAATAGAACTTTTTCAAAAACTTTTAATGGTTGCTTGGTCAAATTGTAGTTCACCTAGGTACAACTAGAGGTAGGCTACAATCCTACAGCAAGATGTATTCAACGGAGAGACTTGCGAACTGGTGGTTCTAGAGAAGAAATGGAATGCTTCGAATGTCTAAAGCACGCTTTGCGGTTTTCGGAGTCTGTTGCATAGGTTTTAGTCATTCTACATGAGTGCATTTAGTCAGTATGTTTACAAGCTGACTAGAAGGTACCAAAAGAGTTACTTCATTTGGACGAGGAATGATTTCTATTGAACGTGAAGATAACAAGAAAGGCACTAATAAAAGGGCATCTCTGATGGTTATTTTAGCTGGTTATGTGCTCATGGTACTTAGATATGCTTGTTTGGACCAAATGGCACGTGAACTTTTCAGTGAGTTTGGTTGTTCTTGTTGTGATGTTGGGACCATATGCCACAAGGATTGATTCCATGACGCGCATCTGTAAGAATTATCTTTGGGGAGGCTGTTAGGTTATCTCGGGAATGTTGGCTGAAACGTTATCACCAAGGTTTTAAGTGAATAAATAGCCGTGTACATCTAAGTACTTGTGTAATATTGATTGGTGATTGTGTTGTAATTGTATGCGGTACAGTGTAATTGAGCTGCTAGTCCAGGTTTCCAACCTAAAATTGCAGCGAAGACGTGGGGGACGATTTGACATTAGTGGAGACTGCTGGTTAGTGGTGAGGATCATTAAGCAAAGTTTGTACGTGTGGTATGAGAGTGCTCGAAGTCTGAGCAGCGAGAAAGACCAAGAGAGAAGACATATGTAGAGTTTTGGTGCACACTACGACGAGACAGCAAAACTATAGTCCAGGACTCTGTCTTGGCATGGTAACTACCTAATATTGATTTAGACACTAAACCTTTCAGGTGTCCAATGCAATAATAGTGGTGACTATTGGGTGCAAATTTGCATCCCAATTAGGCCATAGGTACAATAAGGGCCTACAACTCAACAAGATGCTATACCTATCAATTATTACAAAAGTATTAATACACTTTGCTACTGGTATTCGTAGTTAGGAATTGTGCAACTTAGCAATTGGATGGTACTGCCAAACTGTCACTCTCAACACCTCCAAGCACCCAAAGGATCTACACTAGTAGTTTCTTGGATAGCTTCCCACGAAACACCGCTTCTGATCACTACCCCGGTCACCAACTCTGACAACTCCCACTAACCAACCAACTCTGACAACTCCCACTAACCAACCAACTCTGACAACTGCCACTAACCATAAAACTCTGAGAACTCCCACTAACCATCCAAATCTTCCTACCTGATGCAGCCTATCTTCTGTACCAATCAGTCAACTCCCTTGTAGAAAACACTTCATATGCCCACTATTGGTGGACATCAATAGTGACAACACTTAATTGACATAGCATAAAGACCAATTGAAACTAATAGGCACCCCTCTAAACACTACAGAAACGCATATATTTGCTCTTAGGCCGAAGTATACTATCAATTCCAGACCAATTGAACTATCGATAAATTTGCAACCACTTCATATTTATATTTGGTAGCGCAAGCTTCGATGGAGAAGTCAATTTTTTTAGAGATATCGATTTGTTTGGTCGACCATACTATCAGATAAAGGAGGATGAATAGGCTATTGAGAAATGGAGTTTCCAACCATAGCAGAAAGCTACTAGCTCATTCTTCACGCCAAATCCACAATAGCTGTACCAATCTGGCAAAGCTGGGCGGAAAGTTCCTTCATTTGAGACAAGTGTTCGATGACCAGAAATACTTCACTAATTTCTCCAAGAATGGAGGTGATGCTAGATTGGGTAACTCAAAGAGTAGCAGAACCGGTCTATTCAAAAACGAATTCTTGCTGACGCCTAATGGGTTGATTGATTTTCTGAAAGATTCGCTAGTCAAAGCAAGGGCTTTAGTGGAGAACATGTTGCACGAAGTCCGTACTACTGAACAAGGTAGACTCTCATATATAAGGAAGTTGGATCAGTTAAGTGATTTACTCTGCAGAGTCATTGATGTTGCTGAATTCATTAGAGCAACCCATCCTTCGAATCTGTGGGTGCATGCTGCTCAGCAAACACATGAAATCATGTTCGAGTATATGAACCAGTTGAACACCAACGTAGAGTTATATCAACATTTAAGAGACATTCTTGAAGATCAAACAATAGTTGCTAAGTTAACAAATGAAGAAATTCAAGTGGGTAATTACTTGAAGCAGGATTTTGAAAGATCTGGTATTCATATGGACCCAATCACAAGACATAACTTTGTAAATATCAATCAGGAGATTTCGCTTTTGGGATCGAATTTCAATAATGAATCTCAGGGTTACAAGTCTTATTGGTGTGAATTAGAAAGACATGAATTCGAACTGATTCCAAGTTTGTACTTAAGAAAGCAGATTTTGGCTTATCAAAAACAATTTGATGGTAGCCCGTCTAATAATAAAATCCATGTTGTGTTAGCTGGAGATATCCCTTATATGTTACTCACAAGGTGTCCAGTAGAAGTGGTTAGACGTAAGATTTGGCTCGCCCTTCACAGTTGTCCCGACGAGCAGATACAAACGCTTGATGGGTTCGTGCAAAAGAGAGCTGAATTGGCCCGCATGTTGGGGTACCCCTCGTTTGCCCACTACCTGTTGGAGCATAAGATGGCTAAGAAACCAGAGAATGTCATAACCTTCTTGAATAATTTACAAGTATCCCTTAAGCGTAAGGGTGTTGTATCAGAGTTGAAGAAGTTAGCACAGTATAAAGAAGGAGCACCAGAAGTTTTTGGCAATGATAAACAATTATTCAAATTTATAAAACCATGGGATAGAGATTACTTATTGAACAAATTACAAGACAGCGAGGAACCCGAATCTATTGCTCCTATAAGCGAGTTCTTATCTGTGGGAACAATTATTGCTGGTTTGAGCAAGTTATTCAGTAGTCTTTATAATGTCGAGTTTATACCCATTCCGACATTAAAAGGGGAAACTTGGGAAGAAAATCAGGTCAGGAAATTGCAAGTCTTTGATCGTACCCAAGGAAAGTCTCTTGGATACTTGTATATTGACTTCTGGTCAAAGAAGGTCTTGCCTTCCCATTTTACAATTGTTTGCTCTAGAAGGTTAAATGAGGGGTTAGAGAGTAGTGAAGAATTGAAAAGACAAGTTCATATGAATGCAGAAGAAGACTACCAGTTGCCAGTGGTTTCGCTTATCTGTAATTTTGCCAAGAATGATGACTCTGGAGTGATTGGTCGTTTTGCGGGCATAGATAAAGCCAAACCTACATTTTTGACTTTAGATGAAGTTGATACTGTTTTCCATGAAGTCGGACATGCAATGCATTCTATGATTGGGCAAACTGAATTGCATAACTTATCAGGAACCAGAGGATCCACGGACTTTGTAGAATTACCTTCGGTATTGATGGAGTCGTTCAGCAAAGACCCACGGGTATTGTGTGAAATTGCCCATCATTATGAATCAAACGTGGCTTTAGATGCTGCTCTCTTGCAAAAACACAGAGAAAGACTGGTTATTTTGGGTAATTGCGAGTTGTTCATGCAATCAAAAATGGCGGTGTTGGACCAAGTGTTGCACGGCGAACGCATAGTAAACCAATTAGATCAAGGTACTGAAATTGATCTGACTGAGGAGTACCATAAATTGGAGGCCCAGCTAATGGTATTTGCAGACGAATGGTCAACTTGGCATGGAAAATTTCCACACTTGTTTTCATACGCAGCGGTGTATTACTCGTATTTGTTTGACCGTGTCATGGCAGAGCAGATATGGAAGGGGTTGTTCGAAGAGGATCCTTGGAGTCGTGATGCTGGTACCAAGTACAAGGAATGTGTTTTGAAATGGGGAGGAACCAGAGATCCTTGGGTGTGCCTTGCGGATGCTTTAGGAAACGAGGAATTAGCCAATGGCGATTCTCGTGCAATTGAGCTTATATCCAGTGATTTCTAAGGTTCTGCAAATAGACTTGAATAGAGGGGACCGTCGTTATTTGTATAGAGTGACTCATATGTCGATTTGTAAATAGAAAAATCGGTCTCGAAAGTTTGTAGAAAGGTACAACAGGGAAGTGACTGTCACATGAAAGTAGTACGTCGAAGTGATATCGGTATTGAACATATGTTTTCCATTGACACAAGGGAGACTGGGTTGTTGTAACATTACAAGAGACAGTTTACTCATTAGTAGACAAGGAAACCAACTACCAACGAGTCGTGAGTGAACTATATTAGGCAATGCCAACTTTCAATATTACCCTGCCAGCCACGATGAAACCCCTATCCATTTTGCTCACAACATAAGATCCCCACTAATCTTTCTCATCGTTTCGTACGCCAACGTTTTACCCCGTTTTAATCTACATCGTACACTTAGCTCACATTTCTATTGTAGTCTGCACCGCCATATTGTCATTTTCCCGTTGTATTCCGCATTTTTCTACCCCAACATTTGATTGCCTACCCACCGGGTTCAATCCTAGAGGCAATTCAAAGTATACGACAAACCTTGCGAGCCGTTGTTGACTATTGTTAACTTTATTTGCTCCTCACATTGGACTGCAAGAACAACACCTACAACCCAACCTCGAGAGGTTATCTACTTTGGGAGTCGACTCGGAAAAATAGCAACGCATGTCAAAAATACTTCAAACAAAAAAAAGAAAAAAAAAAAAGGAATTGGAGTGGCCTGGCCTGAAACCAAATCCGTTTGGTCTGGAGTCTCTAAAGAGTACTTTAAAGTTGCTATGAAAGAGTACCTGAGATCAGCTTCCACATAGAATCAGATCCTCCCGGGGGTTCTTGTTCCGCTAACGGGATTGGAAGGGGAAACTAGTTGCATGGCACTATAATCTAATCTCTCACATAATCACCTCATTATCGTACCAATACCGTCCAACTAATATCCACTACTGATGAGAAGAGCAATGCCTTTCCATGCTTAGTTATACGGATTGGTCTTCTCTCATACCTCGAAGCCAAATCGCCTTATGGTTTTCATTGCAATTGCCAATTACATAGTTACACAAAACATCTCGTGGTAAAAGTTTCGAAACTAGGAACCAATTGTTCAGCTCGCTCGAAGAATTCAAACGAGATGACATGGTAGTGGTAACCACCATTCGCTCAACGCTTCATATATTCCTTGATATTGCTTTTTACAACCCAAGTCCTGTTCTTTCGAACGGCCTGTGCTCTTGTCAAGATTTCTCAAGCTAATGCCTCCGTGAATGCCTAATTATTCCTGCTATGTCCTTCTTTCTTCTGCTTATTACTTTGACGTGTATATTATTTTTGCGGCATTTGCTTTGCAGTTAGGATGTTTCAAGCAACACAAGTTTCTTTTAATAAACTGCAACTGGGGTTTGTAGATGCCGCTTAGTATCATCGCAGTACTTTGTGAAGGTATAGTCGTGTTGTAATTTCATCTATGAGTCTTAATAGCTACATGGGGAGAATATATATTGGAAAGAGTATCTCTTATATATGCTATAACAAAAAATTCATCTTCTTCTGTTGTTTCCATCATATAAATAAGCATCAATTTTGCAGCCCTTTTTTTTGCAACCATTCACTTCCACCAAGCACTAAGAGTATAAGAGTAATAACCACCCTTATAGTCCCATACGTTTACTAGCATAAAGAAACAAAAAAGAGTAAACCCATCATGGAAAAGAAAGAGGATGGAATCCATCCAGTGACTTCCGAACTTAAAGCTGACTTCTCAGGCAGTGGTTCTGGAACAGGTTCAGAGTCTGACCATCACTACGCTCCAGAAGAATTGAAAGGTTGGGCTGGGTTCAAACATTCATTCGCCAGAAAGCCGCAGGACGACAAGACTGGTCTGCAATTGCAAAAAGGGATCTCGAAACGTCATTTGATCTGTATGGCACTCGTCACCGGTGTCGGTACTGGTTTATTGGTGGGTTCTGGTTCAGCTTTGAACAAAGCTGGTCCTTTGTTCTTGCTCCTTGGTTACGCTATCGTTGGTTCCTTCTTGTATCCCACTTTACAAGCAGCCGGTGAAATGGCTGTGAATTACTCGGAGTTGACTGGAGGGTACAATAACTATCCACGTAAGTTCATTGATGAGTCGGTTACTTTTGCCATCACTTGGAATTACTGTATTCAATGGATGTCCGTCATTGCGATTGAGTTAGTCACTGCTTCCATCACAATTAGTTATTGGAATGATAGCATTAATGCAGATGTCTTCGTGGCCATCTTCTACTGTGTTATCTTGTTTATTAACTTCTACGGTTCTAAGGGGTACGGTGAAGGTGAGTTCGTTTTGGGTTCTTGTAAGTTAATCATGATCACCGGATTTATTCTCATGGGTATAGTTGTTGCTGGTGGAGGAGGTCCAAATGGTATCGTTATTGGAGGTACCTACTGGCACAATCCAGGATTTTACACCGACTTTAAGGGTCTCTGTTCTGTTTTCGTCACAGGTGCCTTCTCCTTAGGTCAATCCGAATTTGTGGCCATGTCTGCTGCTGAACAAACCAACCCACGCCGGGCTATTCCAACTGCTTGTAAATTGATCTTCTGGAGAATTATCTTCTTGTTTTTGGGCTCTTTGACTATTGTTGGTTTACTTGTTCCTTACAACTCTGACAGATTAATGGGTTCTGGCGGTGGTGGCTCTCACGCCTCTCCTTTCGTCTTGTCTGCCGAACTACACTCCGTTAAGGTTGTTCCTCATATCATTAACGCAGTGATTTTGTTATCTGTGACCTCAGTTGCCCTGTCCTCATTGTATTCTGCTTCAAGAACCTTGCAATCCTTGGCTGATCAGCAATTTGCCCCACAATGGTTCAACTACGTCGACAATGCCGGAAGACCATTGAGAGCATTATGCTTGTGTTCAGTCATTGGGTTATTTTCTTTCATTGCGGCCTATGATCGTCAAGAAACCGTATTTAACTGGCTTTTGGCCATCTCTGGTTTGTCTCAAATCTTCACTTGGTTTGGTATCTGTTGCTCGCATGTGCGTTTCCGTATGGCATTGAAATACAACAACGTCTCTTTGGATTCATTGGGATATATTGCCTCCACCGGTGTTTGGGGATCCATCTATGCCATGGTTTGCCATATCTTGGTCCTTATTGCTCAGTTCTGGATTGCTCTTTTCCCGGTTGGAGGAGCCAAGCCAGATGCTGCCACCTTCTTCCAATCTTACCTTGGTGCTGTTGTCTTGCTTGTTTTCTACATTGGTCACAAGCTTTGGTCCAGAAACTGGAGATGGTACATTCCTATTTCTGAGATTGACATCTACACTGACAGAACCATTTTCGATGAAGAGGTATTGAATTTGGAGAAGCAAGAGGAAAGAGAAAGATGGGAACAGAGTTCGCTCCCAATGAAGTGCTTCAAGTATATGTTTGAATAGACACTGGTGGACTTATACATAGATTGTAAATTTAACTATTATTTTGATTTTATCGTAGTTTTAGAATAAGTGAACTCAATGACTTCGAGTTACATTAATTTGCACCCATAAATTTTATATGTAGAAAGTATAGATAATGATTTGATATTGGTACACAAGGGTTATAGAGATACAAAGAGGTTCAATTTGGGGTCTTTATTAGTTTGTTTCACCCGTAGAGTTTTTTAATGACTAAATGGCTAGTATGAACCAGAACAACTCGGACATTAACAAAATCTTGCAAGCGATCTTAAATGATAGTATGAAGAGTTCGTGAAATGACGATAATTTCCACCGATACTAGCCATGCTCTAGTTATGTCGATCAAATTCTGTACTACTTGGGTAATATACCTTGAACGGCGTTATATAATCCGGGCCACTTCACTCTCATGCATTGTGTATTCTCTTGTAGAGTTTTGTGAAAGCACATAAAGTTTCCATGTTAGCTAACCCTTTTCTTTCAGGAAATGGATTTGAGCAAGACATTGAAGCATTGCATAGAGTTTGGTCGCTCTCAGGTTCCCAATACTGTTTCAATCATGGGTACAAAATTAGCAATTCTGCCAATATATATAGTGGTTATGAAAAGCACATGCCTTTATCGTTGGTAATTTGGTTGCGAAACTTGTTTTCAAGGTTGTGCTCACCATCGTTTACCCGCTCAGTCCTTGATCTAGATCTTCACAAGGGCTACGGTCGTTCTGTAGACCGTCAATGAAGAGACTATTGGCAACAGCTAAAGAAACAAAGAGCAAACTATGTTGCATGCAGGAAGGGAATTTGAAAGAACTCTATGACTGGAATTGACTATTAAGAACCATTAAGACGGCTGAGTACATTTAAAGATAAACCAGTATATATCAGAGGCTAGGAATTCTTTCAAGCAATATTATCTAACTTTTATTTCGTATGAAAGAGTTGGTCCTTGAGAAGTCATCGTAAGCAAATAGATCAATGAATTCTTTAAATTGGTCTCTACCAACATTAATTGAGGGACTATGATGAGAAATCAAAAACCCAATGCCGCTAGGAGTTCGTTCATTTTATACTCTTTCATCTTTGAACCTCTTCCATACCTCCAGTCTCTCTTCTACTCTCTCTTCTACTCTCTCTTCTTCTCTCTCTTCTACTCTCTCTTCTACTGTCTCTTCTACTCTCTCTTCTACTCTCTCTTCTACTCTCTCTTCTACTCTCTCTTTAATCTCCAGTATCTGCACAAACAAACTCTTGTTTTCTGCGAACTGATTTTTCAACTTCGAAGTATGATTCGATCTTCGATGCAATACCAAGTACCTCTTCACCTCTCTAGATAATACGATTCGCTACGATGATTAGGTTTCCAAGGTTGGCTGCTCTTCGGCAATACTCGACCAGCTCTGGTTCCGGCGGTAAGAACTCGTCCTCGCTAATGAGAGCACAGTTAGATATCGGTCGAATTGTTTCAGAGAGAAGCCAATATGAAGACTCCATTTTCCGTAGACAATTGTCTCCCGAGATTATGAACAACTTACAATACATATTGGAAAACAGACCTACGCAGCTACAATTAGGGGAAACTGTCAACAGACTTAGACACGAAAGACTGAAGTTAGGTGAAATAATGAAAACAAAGAATCGAAATGAAGATATAACGTCCCAATTAAGCCAAATAAAGACTAGCTTAAAGCCCTTGGAATCAGAATTAAAAGAATTAACAGAGCAAATGTATAGTAGAGCAGAGTCTTTGCCTAACTTGTTGGACCCAAGTGTTCCGCAAGACCCAAACTCATCGGGAGAGGTGGTTCAATTAATCAATTGTACAAGCGAAATGGATGCAATGACAAGAAAACCAGCCTCTAACCTATATGACCATAAGGAAATTGGAGAGAAGTTAGGTATTATGGACTTTAAGGTTGCTTCTCGTGTGCTGGGTCACTCCTGGTACTACCTCATAGGCGACGGTGCACTTTTGGAACAAGCTTTGATCCAATATGCGTTGAAACTAGCTCGTAGAGCAGGCTACAAATTGGTGATACCACCTTCGATTGTGAGAAGCGATGTTATTCAAGCATGCGGGTTCAAGCCAAATGATCAAAATGGTGAAAAACAAGTGTACATGTTGGCTGGCGAAGATACAAGTTTAACAGGAACTGCCGAAATTCCACTTGGTGCACTTCACTCGTCTTCCGTCATCGACAAGACGCTACCTGTCAAATATGTTGGTATTTCAAGATCATACAGGGCCGAAGCAGGTGCTAGAGGCAAAGATACAAAGGGATTATATAGGGTCCATGAATTCACGAAAGTTGAACTCTTCCATTTCACCAAACAAGAGAACTCTAGTCTGGAGCTCGAACAACTAAAAGACTTTCAGGTCCTGTTACTTTCAAGTTTGGGTATCCAAGCTAAGATGATCAACATGCCCCTGAATGATTTGGGTTCTCCAGCCATGAAAAAGTACGATTGTGAAGCTTGGATGCCAGGAAGAGGAAAATGGGGTGAGTTGACTAGTTGTTCTAATTGTGGGGATTACCAGCTGAGAAGATTGGGAGTGAAATATGACAACGGTAACGGCTTGGTTCATGTGCACACACTCAATGGTACCGCAATGGCTGTGCCGCGTGTTATCGTTGCTATTATCGAACAGAACTACGATCCTCAACTTGGTCGGATATCCATTCCAGAAGTCTTAAGAGAGTACATGGACGATAGAGAGTTTATTGAAGTTCAGTAATCTTGAAGAAATGCCTTGTATATAGTTTAATTCATAGAATGAGGTGACCTCAAAGATCAAAATGCAAAAATTTATTATTACTCAACATCAGAATTATATGTGCCATCAGAAAGATGCTCATTGATGGACTCTACAACTGAGAACTTCTGCAAAGGTGTACTCACAACTCTTTTGTTCATTCTGTTGTTCTCAAAACCACGTCCTACCCCAATCTCGTTCATCTTTGCAGTGTGCAACTGGCGGACCTTAGCTAATTTTGAAGTTTTGGGTACCTCTACATTGGCGATATTCCCCACTAGCTGTTGATAGTCCTCCTGTAACTTGTGAAAGCATTCATACTTAGATTCGTAGGCCGCGGTAAGTTCTTGGTATTTTCTTTGTAGAGAAGTAGACTTCTCTTCTAGAGCAATGACTTCATGCTGCCTTTGTTCGAACCGGTGTGCCTTCTCCTCAAACTCAAGGAGTTTCACTTCGAGCTCAAGTTGTTTCTCTTCAAATTGTTGGCGTGAGTTCTCAACTTGTGTTTGTGTCTGGTCGTACTGATTGCGGACTTGTTCAAATTGGAGCTGTTTCTGATCATACTGAAGTTGCATAGTATCTAGATGTTGCTGCTTCTGTTCGAGTTGAAGGAACTTCTCCTCAAACTTACTTTCCCAAACATCAAACATGAGTTCTCTTCGCTCTAGTATTCGCTTTCTCTCTTCAACTTTCTGATCCAAAGCTTCATGTTTTATATCGAGTAGTTTTGCTTTTTCATCAAGCTGCTCTTGAACAGTTTGAAGTCTCGCTGACTTCTTTTCGAGCTTTATATCAAGCTTTTCTTGTTGTGAATCAAAAATTCCTACTTTTAGCGTGAATTCTTTCTCCTTTTCTTCAAGATGTTTCATTCTATTCGAGAGATCCTCAGCTTGCGTCTCTAGCAATTTGTTTACCTTATCGTCAAGTAATGTATGATTTTCAGTCTCTTTCTTAGCCATCTGTTCCAATAATAATTGATTATCAAGCAATTTAATATCTTTCAAGATTGGATCCACTACCAGTTGGACTATGTCTCCAAATGGAATCCCTTTTTCAACTATAGAAATTCTTTTTAATACCTCTTGAAGATGTTCTCCTTGAGTTTTGATTTGCTGAACCAGGTCTCCTAGTACATTATTACTATTTTCAATGCATGATTTAACATCTTTAACTTGTTTCCCAAGGGCTGTGTGGCCATTCTTTACATGCTTTTGAACATCTTGAACGCGTTCTCCAAGGACCGTATAGCCATGTTCGATCTTCTCTGCCATTTCTTTCGACAAATCGTTTGTTAATTGGATCTCTTTTGCATGTAACCCATCACCAAGGCCTCTCTCTTGAGAGTCCAAATTCTTCTGTATTTCCTCTAATCTGAAAATGATCCCAGTGATGTCCTGCTTGGTAGCATTACCTTCAGTGACAACTTCCTCCGAGTAGCTAGCGATGCTTGTCAACAACTTGTTCAAATTTTGGTTATTGTTCTTTGACCGATCGCATAACTGGTCCAAATCTACACCAGTTTGCTTGGTTTGTAACTCCAAGCTGTACAATTGTTGTTGCATCATACTGTTCATGCTATGGATCTGGTCGAAGTGATCATCTATATTGTCATGCTGTAAGAAGCTTAGTTTACCCAGACTAGTCCCAGTGCCTTTGTTGGGCGAAATTGGCTTCAACACCTTACTGGTGAATTCCCCTGCTCCTTGAACGGGGGTTGAGAGTCGATTCTCTTTGTTACATGACATAGCACCTGCGTTACTTTAAGAAGACTTGACCTTAAGCTTTGTTAAATCGAGACACGAAGTTTTGTTTGTTTAAATTTTGGCGCATCTTTGTGTCTGTTGGTGGACTCACATAGCTGCAAATCGATGGGAGATGGGACTGAACTCGATTCACTAGGATGTAGGTTGCTATAAGATTCAAAGGGTATTATATACAAACAAAACTTCCTTGTTCCTAAGTATAAAACACTAAACATAGAGATAACCATGTTGTATTTTAGAGAAAACTACAGCGTAAGTAAACATTACTTCATATTATAATGACTTTGCTCTCATAAATGCAACTTGTTTCTATGGAAGGTGATTCATTAACTCCATGATTTAAGCTAATCTTAATAGTTAATTTTTCCAGCCCCATATTACTTGTTTTGCTAATCTGTCTAGTTATTTAAAACCCCATCTTACTCTTCAATGCAGAACTATAGATAGATTGTTTCAGACCTTCAACTGTACTTGACATGGCTTCGCTAGCACTGTTGGCGTAGTTATTGAATCCCTCCTCCAACGATTCGAATCCCAGCTGTACGTTTCTCATGAATCCAGGTGCATAAGACCCATAAGGATTACTAGCAGCTGCGCCTTTTCTGACTGGATCTTTATACCCACGTTCATTAACCCCATCGTTCTTACCTGCTGCACCAGCACCAGGTAAATAGGCACCATATCCCTGTTGTGGGTTCGCCTCTGGACTGATATTATGTGCCAATGTCGACTCTTCTGTCTTCGGAGCCTTTCTATTAGGTCCTGCAATCAAGAAATTCAAATCTTCAGTTGCAACAAACAGTGTTTGTCCCTTTGCCCACAGAAGGGCACTTGCAGCAGGACGGGGAGGAATCACCGCATTTTCGTTGAAAAGCAAGTCGACAGTGGGTCCTCCAACTGTTCTTTGGGAAATTTTTGAAGCCAACTTGGTATTGAAAATACTCAAATTATACAGCTCCGTATCACTAATTCGAGCAAATATCGTTCCTGTAGTGAGAATATTTGATTGTGATGCCGCTCCAGATGCAAGAGAGTCTTTCGTATTATTATAAAGTTCCTTTGGCATCTTGATGTCTGCGATATCAGATAAGGCTGGTAAAGACAATAACTTAACAAACCCGGCTTTGACAATAACAGTGAGTACCGGCCCACCAGGCATTTGTACCACTCCACTCTTTAAACACACATCTTCAATGACTTTGTGAGAAAGCTTTTGCTTTGGCACTTTCAACACCCTCAAGTCTCTTTCAGATGTAGTGATTACATACCCAGGTATTGAAACACCTTGTGCCAACCTCTTGAACACGTCCAACGTTGCCACAGTAGACAGTCCATCCTTTGCACTAATTGGCAAGAGTTGTTCTAATTTAGAATTTGTTTGATCATCACTTGTTAAGGACCTGTAGTTCAAACCCATGGTTTTTGAAGCCATAACTACTTGAAATGCTCCGTTCAGTTGTGGTACAATTTTGAAGAATATCAAATTACCTCCATTGTTGGTACCAACCATCAAAATAATCGAGGAATAGCCATCCTGGTCGTATTCCATAATTGCAAATTCAAGACAAGTAGGGTAGCAAGGACCACGAGCAGAAACTAAGTATTCATTGATAGAATCGGTATTTAAAATGATTGCAGGGCCTCTGGTAATGTCACAAACAACCAACCTTCCAGAATTGTACCCAATAGCAGCAAAACCAATATCATTAATCTTAATACAAGATACCGTCTCAGCTCCTTCAAGCCTTAATAATGAAACAGGTAAGAAAGTATGTGATAATGAAAAGGTGCCCAGAATTCTATTACTGATGTCCAATATGGAAGCATTCCCATTAGAGTGCTGCTTGGGGCAATCTTTGTAGTCTCTAGAACTTGAATTACCTTTGGCAACATTATTTCTCTTACCATACTTGCAAATAACGACATCACCGCTGGCCAATGCAATCAACATTTCTCTGCTCTCAAATGCCAGCGAAACGAAGGAAATGCGAAGTGCTTTCGGATCCCCGTTATCATACAAAGTCTCCTTTAAGCTAATTTGCATGATGTTTTCATTTTCAAGGCTTTCATGTCTTGATATATCAGTTAATCTTACCAAGCCACCTTCATGACCAGTGACCAAAATATTGCGGAATAAATCATCATTACCAATAGGTTTCACTTCATTGTTATGGCCCATAGCAGCTCCACCACGCAATAAATGCTTCGTTCTAGCAGAGGCACCAGTTGCTGCACGATTCGACAATATGCTGTACCAATCGATTCTTCTGACTAGTTGAACGTACGAGAATACCACTGGAGGATGAATAAACCCAATCGACACAGGCAATATCAAATTGCCAAGATCAGTACTTCCTTGGGCGCCTCCAGCAAATGTAGTGAACTCAATAAAGTACATGGAATTTTCGTTCGTCACAAGAAGTAAATAGTTTGGGTCATGACATCCATTGAAATAAGGCAAGCTATCCGATGGCAAAGGAATGATATCTCTAACGCGTTCTGGTTCCACATATGGGTGTTTGGGGTCAATCACCCTCTTAGCAGGCTCGTAGAAATTAAGTGGTATAATTCTTTGACCACCCTGAGGTTGAGCATAAAATTCCCCTTGCTTGTCATACGAAGCCAAGGAATACTTGAGAGTATAACCAAAGTCCAAAACATGTAGCACTGGAGTTCCCAGTCGATCACCTCCGCTAACAACTAGTTGAGTCATCTCCGGGTCTTTCGCACACATCCATTTTACGTTGCTGATTTCTTGAAAGTCAGCCGGTTGCGATTGTTGTTGAGGAGGAGGTCCAGGTTTATGTAAATTGGTATCAAATACATTTCTAGATTCGAGCAAAGTTGAGGTACTGCAATCCCAAAATACTAGTGAATTATCCTTATGAACAGTTACCAAATGAAGTCCATTGGGGTGGAAATGTGATTCTATCATCTCTACAATAACGCTTTTACCACTTCCAAACATTTTCTTTTTGAAACCATTGGTAACATGACTCGCGAATTCGAATCCCTTGGCTTCACGCCCAAGTTCATAAACAAAACTGCTTGTTACCAATCCACTTGTGAGTGAAAATATTGATGCAGAATGAGAATAAGTAACCAAGATACTCCCGACGTCTCTTGGATGCCATTCAAGGCTAAGCACAGGGGACAACTTTTGTTTTGGTAACAGACGTTTCTGCAAGTTATCAATTCTAAAGGGAGTTATCAGAAGTCTGTCAACGTCATAGAACATAATTGAACCATTTGTAAGTCCAACCATAAGCCAGTCCAACGAAGGGTCTGAGCAAACAGCTGATATGGAGCCTGGAAACAGATGGGTGGCCAAAATCTTCTTTGAGTACAAAGAAACAACCGTAATATCACCAGATCCGCTTGAAATACCGACAAGATATATCCCCTTGACGAATCTCAAGTGGTTGATTGGTTTGGATGAGTTGAATTCAAACACTACTTCAACGTGCTGTTGACCAAAGACACGAATCTCATTGTTAGTTGTCGATATGGCAAGCAAAGATTGTACTGGGTCAAATGCCACTGCCAATACCGAATTCTTTGGCACTCCCAATTGGTTGATCGTGGCGATGTCAAGGTGCTTGGGGTTTATATCAGTCGGAGATAAGTCAATTGATCCCGCATTCTTGAGGGCATTCGAAACTGAACTTAGGGATAAAGGGACCTTTCTCAGCTTCAACTTGTTGAACATTGTACTTGACTAGGTCTATTGGTTCTTGTCACTTCAATGACAACACTCCTTTCGTTTGGTCCATGTATCTGGTACAAAATTTCACCCAGTCGCTAGCATTTTGGTAGCGCCCACCCAGTACGCTACGCGCATAAACGATGAAACCACGTATGAAAAATCAACAGGTTGAAGGTACTATTCATTAGATATTGGACTTTATAACTATGGTACGTATGGTAATGGGGGCAGTCCGTTTGGCAAAGTGGTTACTAACCAATAGGCTCCTTGTTCAGACAAATTAATTGGATTGGCAATGCTTGGTGTCGCTATTGCTGTGTTCACATACTACACTGCTTGGGTATTCGTATTACCATTCCTTGATGAGACCAACATATTGAACTCGTTATTCTTACCAAGAGACTACGCTATTAAGTTGCCATTCTTGTTGTTGTTGGTTGCCGGGTTGGGTGTAGGGACATTCGTTGGAAGAACTTTGATCAAGAAGGCCGAGAAGGAGAAGGCAAAGAAGAGTAAGAAGACTCAATAAATGTAACAAACATATCCAACATGACTTTGTTTGTATATTGATTATCATCTGTTTGGTTTGTATTATTATTATCAGTTAAATGAAGTTGAAGCGTGAAAGTCAATATTAATATGTTTTACTTGGTGACCCAATATTAACCTACGTGTTTCTAGGAAGAAATAGTGATGCTACTCGTCAGGGTACTTAATTACTGTAGGGAGATATATTCTATAAACTATTTGTATACGTTAATGATTCATAGTTCCTAACTCAGAGTTCTTAATTCATTATTCGAGTCGTGATCTGTAAGTCGTAGTGATGGCTCTTTGGCTGGTATACGTGAGCCTAACTCAAGACCGTACAATAAAGTAACCTGCCTTAGTGATATACTTGACTCCTTTGTATGGTTTAACTGTATCACCAAGTCCCTTTGCACTGAGGATATTCAAACTATCCACCTTTATCCCACTTGCCACAGATCCCTTGTATGAGAAATTCACTTTCAAGTAAAGTGGTTTCACTGCCTTTATCTTCTTCTTTTCCTTAATTTCAATAAGATCATCTTTAGAGTCGGAGTTCAAATCATAGTTAGAGTTGAGTCCCTCTGGTGAAATCTCATTTGTTGTAATGCTGCCATGCAAAGTGGATTGAATACCTGTTTTCACTGAATTTAATTGCCATTCACTCTTACCATTACCCAAGTATCTGAAGTCACCGTGGGTAATTCTCTTTGTCTTGACACCAGTTATGGTTCTTTTGTTTTCAAACTCATCTTCTTTCGTCGCCTCATCTGTTTCTTCTTCTTCTAGCTCTTCAACCTCGTCATCATAGTCATCCGTACTCTTGGTGCCATCGTCGTCTTGTTCATTACCGTTTTCACAAATGATCTCAATAGATAAACTTTCGATCTTTGCAACCGCAGAATGACTCTTAATAAACAACTTCACTTCAAATTCATTCAATTGGTCGCCTAATCCGGTTTGGTAATCGATATCAACCAATCCAAGCAAATCCAAAGACTTGGCATCGATATCAACGGTGTAGTCCATCAATATAGAATCTCCGTCAGCAGGGATAAAGGAAAGAGTACCGGGACTACCTATCCATTTATCTACGTTTATGCATTGGTGAAAGCTGGGCAATCTTAAATCCACACCTCTTGTGTTTAGCACTAACAGTAACATTGGGATGCCTGAAAGATGTGACTTGAAGTTAACTTGCCCTATTATTTCTCCTGTGATTGGAACCAACTTGACCCCAGAATTGCTTATCTTCGAGGTCGAATAGTATCCCGAATCAAACTGGGTCAGCTCTAAAGCACTGGTTTTCCTTACTGGTTTCAAGATCACATTTACGCTCTCAACAATATCGACGTACATCTCATTATTGGTGTACTTAACATTGGATCTTCTCCAGGGAATATTATTTAATGATTGATCCTCCTTAGTCGATGTCACACCTGGAGAAACCCCTCCTGTCAAGGTATTGATCGATTTGTTAGTTGCTGCTGTGGCCAAGTTTGATCCCGTACTCAAGATCTTGGCCAAGAGAGTCTTATTTGGAATCAAGTCTTTCAATTGATTTGGATCAGTAATGAATGGCATATCGCTGTGAATCATTTCATTGAGGACCAAGACGAGTGTATCGGTGCTCGTGCTGACTTTATTTGCAGTTACTGGGGTGGTGAAATACTCTGTTAATACTGACAGAAACCTTTCGATGAACACACTTGCAATCATTGGATTTGGATGCCTTTTGTGAGAACACAAGAGATATAATACCAAGCTGTCTAATTTATCATAAGTTAAGAAATATTCGGAGTTGACTTCAAGTGATGGTAGAGTCGTTTCACTAGAAGAGGATTGGGTGTTGGTGGTTGCTGAAGTAGCTCTCATGATTGACTTCAGGTTGAACACATGAGTTCCTTTCAATTGAATGACATTTTCTAGCGATCTAAAGGAGGGTGATGCCAGCGACTTCAAGTGCTGGAAAATCAAGTTGTTGGTGCTATCTGTGATATAGAGAGCTTCAATCATGATGTGTTGCGATTGGTGATGTTGGTGTTGAAAATGAAAAGTACTTTTATTTAGTTGGATGAAATTTAGCGAGAGATCCTAGTGAGAGATTGAGATTCTAGTGAGAGATTCTAGTGAGAGAATTAGTGAGAAATATAAACAGAGAACAGCAGTCATATAAACAAGCTTAGATATCATTGAATATCCCCACTGCTCTAACTCAGGGCTTACCTTCGGAGGTATCTCTAACTTGGAGTCAAATAAGCACCTTTATCAATGTTTCCGCTAATACTCACTAGTAAGACAAACCTCGCTGCGAGATTTCCCACACTAATTTTCCTCTCCACATGCGGATCTTTAGCCACGGTTTCTATCACCATTACCTTGGAACTTGCTACAACTAATAATATCACATTTGAGCAAGTCAGTAGCGTTAGATAACTCTTAGGTGCCATATTCTCTTCATAGCCCCATGTGTCCTAGAACCTTCATTGCGCAGACTTTGGATCTCTGTGGGCCTCATCTCGTCATGGTACGGATAATGCCCCACTAGACTGCAGAATGCAAAAGAACCTTTGGAGTACTTTCTGCATTCCCTTTTCAAACCAGTTAGATGTGTTAGTCTTGAGTAAAATAACTTGTGCTGGTCTATAAAGAATATCAAATTGTCAGTTCCAAGAGTTTCAATGTTTGTAGGTGATGTTTGGGAACACAATTAAGTTTCCCAAAAGGGACAAAGTTTTCGCAACCATTAAATGTAATCGTGTTACACTGAAATACTCCTCTTCCACTTTACATAAGGAAGTAAAGGTTTCAGTGACGTTACTCTTGGAAGAAAAGGATTTTGCTGATTTTCCAGGTGGGCAACATTTGCATGAATCTCTCCTTGTTGCCTAAGAAAAGACCAGGGTAAAAACAACATTTGCGTAAGCACCTTGGCAGCAGTGATATTGAAGCTTGCAAGTTGGTTTGCTTGGGAGCCGAATCTTCTTTCTCGTACCCTTGACCATTTAGTTCAACACAAAACTAAAGAAACGGTCATTAATACAGATGTGAAGTCTAATTACACTTGTACTTTAAATCTGGTCTTATTGTATATGCATAAGTCGATGTTCAATTCTTCAATAGCAAACTATAACGCAGTGATAGAAGGTCGAATAATTACTCTTAATTTTCTCTAACCTTAAGACTCTTCACTGTCTCTTACACTCGATACACTCGATATCAGACAAATTGAAGCAACAATCAAGTCGTCTGCCCCATCTATTTCACATGCAAACACCCTAGTGAGAATCAACTCCCCATTGTCCACCCCTATATAATCCTTGATCCAAAGCCTTATGCAATAAATACCAACAAAATTACACCCAGCTACTCTGTCTGCTCTCAATAATTATCAAAGCTTCACATCTTTGGTAAACAAGTTAGAAAGAGTTCCAGTCTACGGCCAATTTTCCCTCACAACCAGCAACCACATTCAGATTTTTTTGCACCCAATATATTTCTTCCACTCAAAAAACCGTTCAAGACCCACAAGCAAAGATAGAATTGAAAAGTGATGCTGAAACCCAAATGAATTCCCCAGAAGACAGCCACTCCAACAAACTACAGCAATACAAAAAAATTATTATATATTAAATTAAGGGTAGGGAAAAAGGGGGAAATAAGAGTCTGGAGTATATAGAAAATCACCACCAAGTCAACACAGCATTGTAAGAAAATACTTCAAAAAGAGCAAGGGTCCAAAGTACTCAGTTTCAGTAAGTTCAGCTATGGTTCCCGGGCGATGTTGCAGCCGAGCCATGTAAAGTAAACATTTATAAAAAGATCAGAAAGCCACCAATAAAGGTGGGGAAAAGTTTTCAACCTATGAAGAACAAAAAGTAATGGAGGTATCAAACAATTAAAACAAAACACAATTATTAAGGAAAAGAAGACCAGTAATTCACTTTGACAAGCTTGTTCAAGGTAGAGGGCCGAATTTAAAATGATCATGGTATATTCGGGTCCCTCGTACACACACACATTTATTCAATCAACTATTGAAAGTGAACAGGGTACTTTGCTTCTTTTCAGTTCATATTAGGAATCATTTATAAAGTTTGCTTTCCACCATCGCTTGAGCTTCTCAATGGGTGGTCTTCTGAAGTTCTTTCGAGGTCATCATCATCATCATCAACAAGGTCTCCAATATCAACGTTCAAGTCACGGGCAACTCTAGCTTCGACATCCTTGATATCAGCCAAACCGTAGTAGGCGATGGCACCAAGACCTAAGAAGGCACTGATACAGGAGAAGACGAGAGCAACAATACCTCTAGCGGTGAAACCAGAAGGTAATGGTTTTACTTGAACGTTTTGACCAGTTAAGTCAAGGAAATCTTGAGAGTTAGCAGCAGCGTTACCAACGTAATCCATACCCAACTTCTTACAAGAGTTGATAGAATCGGCAGTTAAAGCTTGTTCAGAGTTGGATTGGATTCCCAATGGGTCTTCAATGAAGGCAAGAGCAAGACCTTGATCCAAATGCCATTCGATGTGACAATGGAAGAACCAAACACCTGGGTTGTCAGCCTTGAAACGGAAGACAACGTAGGATTGGGGGTGAACGTAGGCAGTATCACGGATCATTGGGTAAGCAGGCCATTCAGCGTGGTTATCTGGGTCGAATTCAACAGGGGAGAGATCATCAGAAACAGCTTCGTGACGTTCAATAACTTGGAAGGCGTGACCGTGCAAGTGGAAAGGATGCGTACCAGTATCGTGATTGTTCAAAACAATATCAATAACATCATCCTTTTGCAAGACAATACCATGAGTGTTGGTACCGTAAACAAGTTGGTTAGTGGCAAGTTCACCAGCAGATAAGGCAGTCATTAAAACAGGAACCTTTGGCTTGGTGAAAGTAATGTTGTTGAAGAAAGCATAATTGATACCATCGGCCAAGTTATCCATAGCAACATCAATGGTGACAGTGAAATCAGCATCATCCAAGAGTGGGGTCTTTGAGAGAGGAACCAAAAAGAAATCATCTAAGAAATCAGTGATGGAGTCAACAAAGTATTCAGTTGGTAAATTGGCAGTTTCGTTATACACAATGTAATTGGTAGAATTGACCAGCAAGCCTGCTGGGACAACGTCCAACATATCTTGATCAATTGCAGCCATGAAAGCGTAATTGGTTTCAGTTTGGTTCTTTGCGGTGAACAAGACACTATAACGTTGAGCAACTGTGATATAAAGCATGGAGGTAGTATTTTTTTCGACGTAAATACCATCAACTTCAACTACAGTGAAGTCATGATCTTCCATGTAAAGGTATTGGGAAACAAACTTACCGACATTAACAATATGCAACAAGTAAGTCTTACCAGGTTCAACCGTCCATGTTGTATTTCTAGTTTCGTTGAACAAGGTATTATCTGGGATTGGTTCAGCACCTGTTGGATTGTATCTGTTCAAGAACTTTGGAAGCAAGACATCGGCAGTGTCGTGATAGTGTTCACCAATAGACAAGACAATTTCTTCGTCGTACTCATCCTTGTAAGGGTGGTCTGGATCAGTGATGACGAAAGGAGCTCTCATACCATCACCATATTGACCTGTAGTGTGGGAATGGTACCAGTAAGTACCAACCTGATCAGCAACAGTGAAATTGTAAAGCATGGTTTCTCCAACTGGGATAGGACATTGGGTGATCATTTCTGGACCATCCATTTGGTTGGAACCGTTTTGGAACATACCGTGGAAATGCAACGAGGTGTTTCTGTCGGTGAAACCGTTAGTCAAGTATATGTTCACTCTATCACCTTTGGCAACGGTCAAGATTGGCAACGGCCAAGTATTGTTGAATCCAATCATTTCTCTCTCGTACACACCATCTGGGTTAGCCTTGACCCATCCTGTGGTATAGTACCAAGTATGAGTTTTAGCAGAAGCATAATCTGGTAAAAACCATAGCGCACAGAGGGCAGCAGTTAAAAACTTCATCCTTTATGACTCTCCTTTGTTTTAGTTGTTATGGGGCTGACTTCTCACTTTAGAGTTGGACCAGTGAGAAGATTTTGAAGGCTTGATTCGGTAAATGAAGAGCCCTTGAAGTGAGTTGAGGGAAACAGTTGATTAGAAAAGGAAATTAAATCTTCTCAATTCCAAGGGGGGGGATCCTATCGACTTTATATATCTATGCAATAAGCGACTTGATGGATTAATTTAAGATTTCTGTCTCCAAAAACCAATCACAAAAAACGAACCTTTTTCATGCAGGCGAATAACAGAAACCCACGGCCCTCCACATGAACTATGTTAGGACGTGTGAAACCATTGCAAACCTACCAATCACCACTAAGTAAGTGGACCGGCACGAGGAAATTGCTTTCTCATTCATACCATCCAGCACTCACAAGCGGGACGAAACCCAGTTCGTGGGTTGCAACTTCGAGGTGTTTGGCGTTCAAGCAGATGGTTTGGTGCCTTCGTCGTTTCTTTAATCTATACCATCTGCTCCGGTCATGTCCGTACTGTGATTGGCTGGTTGACTTGATGTATTACAACCAGCAAGGGCGCGAAACGGTGTAGATGCAGGAGCCTTGTCTATTTGCATAAAAAATATAGCCCTAATGCATAGATGCGTGTTATTGTGCATTGATTAATCAGATAAAATTGGGAGTGAGCCATACAAGCGTATAGTGAAAAATTTTCCAAATGGCCGATTCTCGCAATATTTCGCTATTGCATTGCAGATTGTATTGGTTGGAGAGGACGAGGCGTTAGAAGCGGAATTGGTGTAAGTTTGGATGCTTGGCATTGATCTTTCAGATAAGTGGGTTGAGTTGGCAAAAAAGCACTGGAGTAGAGGTACTTAAGGCTACGGTGCTGCTCTCGAGTTCGCCTGCGACTGGGACGTATAGGGTGCATCTCTGGAGGGTGCATCTCTGGTGGGTGCATCTCTGGTGGGTGCACATGAGGCAGAACAGATGAAAGCCTCATGAAATGAGAGCACTTATTCATTGGAGCATGGTAAGCAATATCACGCCAGTGTCCAGTACTGTCTTTGCGGAACCACTTGTATGGTCTCTTCTTCCTTCTGTCAACCTTGTTCTCTATACTCCACCCTGATGAAGCCAGTATCTCCGTAGAATCTTACATTCCAGTTGAATACTGAATCGACTGATATTATGCTATTATTTGTTTTCGTGGTCTTGCCCTATTTGGATCATATTGACGGGTGGCTTATTGCGTATTCTCTTAAAAATGGACATGGTTTGCTCATGTCTCGGAGAACGATTGGATCGTACTAAGATGCTGGTCTCGGTTCGAATGAGAGAATACCTTTGCGCTAACTAGATCCGGTATTATTGATTACTGGATTCCGTGATGTGTTGTTGATATTGTCTTGTTCCGAGTGTAAGAGGTTTTGTATTTTATACAAAATATTTATACTGTAGGTGGATATGATCGACTTAGGAATAGAGAAGAAGATGTAAAATAGTGGGAGCTTACTCTAGAATATATAGACTTTCTTCTAGGGAGCTTTCCTTAGTTTGGCTTTAGCTCCTTGGCTATCATACCTTGGCTTTGGCTTCTTGGCTATCCCACCTCTCATTCTTGGCAGAGGGTTAGCCTCACTAGTTTTATTGTCTAACATATGCTTAGACAACACCCCATTCAAGAGTACAAGCGCCGTTAGGTTCTAGCTTAGGTAGGTGATCATCCCGATCACAGTTTACCTGCCTTTGGTAATAGCAAGACGTCAACGCTTATATAACATGCTGAGTAGATGCTCACACCCGATCACGATTTACCTGTCTTTGGTTCCAACAGGTTCTAATAGAACGCTTAGATCCCGTATCTAAATGTCAATCCGTTGCGTTTCATTCGATATTGATCTTTTTGATCTGCTCATTGATGTAGTTAGGCCACTATGGTAAGGATAAGCTGGAGTGTTTTGAAGTAAAGGGAATTGTGTTTACTACAGTTAAGGCATTGAACGGGAGTGTTTGTGAGGTGGGTATTGTGTATCCTGAGTAACCCGACAACATGCTACCTTTAGCAGGCATGCCCTGTGGGCCACGTCTGATCAACTTCACTCTGTATAATCCGTCTATTCTCAATACTTCGTGAACTACGTCTGGTCAGTGGTATCTTGATGGGCATTGCCTGAAGGAGTAATGTTATTTGTCCAGCAGTGTCTATGCGTTATTCCAGTGTTCTTGTGCTACTCCAGCTTATGTATGTGCTACTCCAGTGTTCCTATGTGCTACTCCAGTGTTCCTATGTGCTACTCCAGCTTGTGTATCTGACATATAGACTAATTGTGCTGCCTACGAACATCTACGTTTATTTACTACTGTATTAGTAAATTGCATCGGTTTTATAAGGTCAAATGCCATCTCGACATCTACGCCAACTCCTCCATCTCAAGTCTCTACGTATCTACGTCTCTACGACTCAGAACCTCCTCCACTCTCATCTCATACTTGCCTCAAGTCTCTAATCTCTTTCCCAATCCACTCTTAACTGCATCTGTTTCCCTTTCCTCTATTGGCCCAAAAGAGCTTCGTTCTGTATTCGGTCTTCGTCTTCTATTGGCTATTTAGCCTCTCGCTATGTTGTTTATTATTTATATTTAGACGGTCCTACAGCAACCCCAAGAAGCAGCCCACCAAGCGCAAGTTAGTCAAGCGCAAGTCATCCTGCCAACCTAATGTGTCATCTAGCTCTTGGTACGAGGCTGTAGCCCTATATGGTGCAAGGTTGTACGTAGCACAATTCCTTGTGCATTAAGCTTAAATTGTCAAGTGCCCTACTCCTGGCGTTAGTGGCTCTAGGAAATTGCTTTCACTGCCATTAATAATTGGTTTGAATTGTATAAAATGGTAAATTCTGTTACCTGGTGTTAGCCCGATTCAATATTGCTGTCATCAACACATCATCATTCCAACCAGAAGTATGCAAATAATAGACCAATATCGAGAAATTCCTTCATCACCCAGCTTCTTCATCACTCCCTTCGTGCTGCCCTCATTCTTCCACACTCATCCTTCCACACTCATTCTTCCACACTCATCCTTCCACCCTCTTCCTTCCACACTCATCCTTCCACACTCATCCTTCCACACTCATCCTTCCACCCTCTTCCTTCCACACTCATTCTTCCACACTCATCCTTCCACACTCTTCCTTCCACACTCATCCTTCCACCCTCATCCTTCCACCCTCATCCTTCCACCCTCTTCCTTCCACCCTCACACTAATTTTGCAGCCATTTATTGTACTGAAGTTAGGGTCGCCACGCATCAAAACTTTGCACTATCAGAATTTGCATCCGTTTATCATTCAATCCAAAGTCTTCAACGGTAATTCCCTAATACCTCCCGCTATTTGGAAGTTTGAACCGTGAACTGTTGCCTTCGTTAGCCAACAACCTCTACCATCACTAAATCAATTGCTCCAATGCTGCAGCATCACGTGCTTGTCAATTAATACGAGAAAAAATCATTCGCATGACTTGATCCAAAGAACAATACTCTTAGAGTACACGTTTTGAAGAACTGCTCAAGGGGAAACAACCTGCAAAGACCAACAACGCCTCGATATAAGAATCCCCATGAGAGTCTCTTCGCGTCTACTATCGCCAGGAACTGTAATCGACACTGGATACAAGCGTTCGACTCACCCGACTTCCGTACCCTTGAATAAGCTCTTGTCCAATAACTTCCCACTACTGGTTACGCAATCTTTACATGACTATAAAACGTTCCAGCTGCAGCGTGCAAAGTTCCAGCATGATCTCGTTTCTCTTTTGCCTTTCTACCCTTCTCAGGATGCTCTAGGACGAAAGTCAGAGATCGTGCAGACCCCAGTTGATTCAAAGGGTAACTACATTAATGAATTCGTCATCTATCCGACTGCTTCACCCCCAAAGAAACATTTAATTATGGTGCATGGGTACGGTGCTGGTCTTGGATTCTTCCTCAAGAACTTCGAACCTTTGGCTATTGAAGGTTGGTGTATACATGCCATTGATTTGTTAGGATATGGATATTCCTCGAGGCCTTCTTTCTCCAAGGTTTCATCTTTAAGTGAAGTGGAATCGTGGTTTCACGACTCCTTTTCTACGTGGATGGAGAAGAGAGGTATTCAGAAGAATAAAAACGTGCTTGTGATGGCCCATTCTATGGGTGCTTATTTAATGGCAACATATGCCTTGAGCCATCCTGACTTTTGTAGAAAACTAATTATGTGCTCCCCCGGTGCTGTTATAAAGCATAAGAAACAACCCCAAATTCCAGAGTATTTCAAAAAGTTATGGGAACAGAACATTTCTCCCTTTCTGTTGGTTCGTGCTGCTGGTCCTCTAGGTTCCAAGGTTGTTAGTGGTTGGACCTATAGAAGGTTCGCAAAGTTATCGCCTTCTGAACTCGAACTCTTGCACAGGTACCTGTATGGTATATTTAATGCCACAGGTTCTGGTGAATACATGCTCAATTTCTTGCTTGCCCCGGGAGCAGATGCAAGATACCCTTTGGTGGATCGCGATATACTGAAACTAAAACCTTTGGTTGACTGGTGGTATGGAAAAGAAGACTGGATGGATGTGGAAGGTGGGAACATTTGCTCCCAAATGATCAATAAATATGCTGGATCGATTCGCAGCAAAGTGGTTCAAGTTGAAGATAGTGGACATCATCTTTACCTTGATAACTATAGAAAGTTCAATGAGATGATGATTCGTGAGATGAAAGCTTTCCCTTGATTAAGAGTTTCTAGCACACCTATCTTCCTGAAACTTTATTCTGGTCCATATTCCACCATTCCCAGCCACAAACTTGCTCGGAATACCTGTTAGCATGGGGACCCAAAAATAGCGACTGATTATGCTGCAACTTCTAGAAAATACATGATGATAGACTATTCGATAGATCTCCTCAAAAAACGATAATGCCTACATGAAATTCTTGATAGTAACTACTCAGTTTATAACATATAGCTACTTTTTATGCAATATTACTATTAATTACAAAATCAGTTCAATAGCAACAACAGTCTTTGAATTGCAATACTTCTCCTCTATTATGTATTTTCCGAATCTTCACTTATAAAGCTTACCCTCATCTTCAAAGAAATAGGCAAATTTGGATCAGTAACCAAGACTTCATCTCCCTCCAGGATTAACAGCAGCAACTTCTTGCGCAAGTTGGGCCTAGTCAACTCCTCTAATTCGGGAGGATTTTGCAAGTACAAGCTGACGTTTTTACTTGCTAGCGATGGCTGAGCCATTTGAACCTCTCTCTTCGTCGTAACTTCATCCATAAAATCTTGCAACAGCCACCAATCCGGGATATCAACCGAACGTACCACATGCCCGCATACGGCACAGTCGGGGCTCTTCTCATTCTTATACAGATAAGTGTAAATCGATTCATCACCCAGGTACATCATGTAATTATCAAGTAATGGATTACTATTGGTGACAATTTTGAATGCCTCATTGCAGCAACTAGCAGCGATGATAGCATTGGTGGATGCAATTGCTGGGACAATATTCTTGACTACCCCCAAGGTAAGTCTTCGAGTAACTCCAGCAATGTTATATTCATCAGCTCTCTTTTGAGCAGTAGTGAACATCCAATCTACATGATGGGGTAAATCGGCATCGAACTTTGTACCTGGATGCGTCCGGGGCCATTCAAGCTGACTAGCCCACTCGATACAATGCTCCGGTAGCCTTGGTGTGTTTGCAATGGTGCATATGGGATAAGTTGTCTTTGGGGCCACCAAATTTAATGTACATTCGTAACACAGGGACAATGTAGGTAATATAACTCTCAGCTGGCCACGAAATCCTTCTGTTCCACCATCAATCATAGGAATAATGTTATCTTCGTCTCCCATTGCTACCAAAGTAGCATTGATCCATCTCCGAGCCTCAACCAGATCCAATCCACAAACAACAACATCGAATTGCGAGTAGTATTCCAATGGTTTCAGCTGAATGGTACCAAAGTAGGGAGTTATCATCAATTCAGGATCTTGCATTCTTTCAACAATACATTCGGCTGCAATGACAGCTTTGGCCAGCCCAACATCTCGGGCACGAAACAAGAACTGTCTGTTCAAGTTGGAAACTTCAATAGTATCCATGTCAATTACGTGGATATCTTTGAACCCGGTCAACGCCAAGTTCTTCAAGATTTCACATCCCAATCCACCGGCTCCAATGACCAACACTTTCAGGGTGATCAATCCATTCAATGCTTCTTCGTAGACGTAGTCTTCGGTCACCTCATTGAACGGGCCAGCATGCTCTATTAACGATAAAACTGACGTTATTCCTCTGCGCATACCTCTTGACTACCTTGTCTTGATTCCTCGCTCTTGATCCAACTTTGAGGTCTACGTTGGTGTTTGATATTTGTATTTGTAATGCAAGCTCCTTCGGCTTTGGCTTGGGTTTTTTTGGTTCTACAAATTCCACTAGAAACTTTAACTTTTTTTGTGGCTGGGACCTCTTCTTTGACGAAGAGAAGATGGGGGTGATGCTCGAGTGTTGGCCCTGTTCAGCGAGTTAATGGGGGGTTGGGGTGTGGGATAGCAGTTTTTATTGCAGTGAATGTCATTGTAGTGTTTTTTGGTAACTTTTGGAGCTTCTAGAGGAATTCAGGTTGGATACTTCGAAGTAATCGTTGGTCCATCTTGCCTGAGACTATTGTAGCGAAGTGTTTGAATGATGTACATGGTACGGTGGTCTCTTACTCGGGTACTCTGCATATTCTTCTTCTCTTTTTGATCTAAGTTTTGGCTGCTTGGCTTTACTCTACATGGTCTTTACTCTACTTGGTCTTATTACTATAAGGACGGTTCTCCACAAGGTCTTTACTCTACATGATATTTGCTCTGCAAGGTGATTACCTCCCTACGCAACCATCCACATCTTACATATTCACTGCATTATCTTAATTAATTCAATCATTAATTAATCCAACCCTACCTTCTACACCTGACACTCTATTATCATACCATATTAGAAAAATATTGGTTTGACTTTTCATTCCCTTATTCATCATCTCATAATCTCAATACGCTTATACAAGGATAGCATTGATTTCATAGTAATCCACTATCACAGTAATCCACAAGATACTGGTATTGTAACCTCACATTTCTCCGTGAATTGCTGTTTATTGCAACAGTTATTCTAATTCCTATAGCCAAATCACTTGAACGAACTTGATATACAGCAGCACATGTGTATTGGTTGCAAATTCTTGAAAATCCCAAGTATCCAAACTAAGTTACCTTAAAAATCAAAGATAAACCAAAGTTCGGAATCGTACAGCAATCGCTTGATTTCTATTTCATTCCTACTCTTTATGCAATCTTTTCGAAGGAGGCCTCTGAGACGGTGGCATTCCAATACGCTTACCCATATTAGCACTTACCACTTCATCAGCTGGGGCATACGCAGATCGCAGCACACCGCTCACTCCCACTGCAGCTTTCAAGTTTAAATTAGGTGTCTGGCTTGTGCTGACGGATTGGGACGCATTGGGATTCCTAGTTGGCGCTGAAACAGTTGGATCCAAAGTTCTCTTGATGTTTGGCGCAATAAATTTAGGGTCAAACTGTGGGAGTTTCGATAGGTCATCGCCTGGGTTCTTCTGTAACATATCTGCTCCTCTAGCACTAACAAACATCATTTGTGACGAAGGTATTTCTTGATTTGATTGGGTTATATGATTTGTCTGAGCAACTCCCATGTCTTTTTCAAGGACATCTAGTCCTGAATAGTCATCCCCATCCATCAAATCATCATCGCTGCAAAACGATGCGTCTAATTCTTCCATCTCTTGTGTCGTGGGTTGATATATACTCATAACTTTATCATTTTTAAGAGTCGTGCTAGATGTGGATGTGCTGGAGGTGGTGGTCGTGAGTTCGCCAACGTTGCTGTTATTGGAATTTGCTTTATTATTTGCTGTACCAGAATTAGCATGGCTATTTCCATTGATGCCACCGACACTATTCTGCTTACCAGGAGCTGTAGCTCCAACCTTTCTGTTATTCGGTATATTGCGCGCGTTAGTATTAGCTTGTATGTTATTGTTAAGGTTAGAGTTAACGTTTGCATTATAATTTGGGTTGACTCGGTGATTTCCACCAGCATTTAAGTTGCTAACAAGACTTTGATTTGTGCTTGCAGTATTGGTGTTGGGGTTTGTGTTGTATGAATTTTCTAATAGGTTCACCTTCGTCAGTTGCTCTTTCATCCTTTCTTGAGCCAATACAGTTGGATCTCTATAAAAGTCTTCTGCAACGTATTCACGTTTTGGGCCCTTGAATTTCTGAATAGTAGAGGTTATGGTTTTATCGTACAAGCAGTTACCTAAAACGTTACCAAAGCAACGCAAGCATCTTTTGATTCCATCCGTGAACGCTTCCTTCTTACATTTTTCAAAGGCCATTGCCTTCGACTTGGCATTATCGATAAACCCGTACCCAAAATCTTCATGGTATGTCCCATCCTTTATGGTAACTCTAACCACCACAGACAATCCCAATGAGTAACGGCCTGTGTTTCCATGGGTATCGAAATAATCGACCGTTGAATTGATCAACTCCGAGTTCCACCCATTGAAACCAAATATCTCGTTAGCCAAATTGAGTGCTTTCCATCCTTCAATGTATGAAACGCTGCCAGCAGCACCACCACTGCGTGAACTCACGTACTCGGGACCTAAGACTTTCTCAAGCATTTGTTGAATCCTGTTCGCATCTTCGGGCAAGTACTCAACAGGTATAAATTCACGAACTGCCCGTGGTGGTTTCGAAATGTGTGCTCTGTTGGGAATTGGACCTCTTCCCAAGTTTGGTGGACCCGATCCGTGAAAGTCTGGACCATTGCCATTATGAGAGCGGCTTGGTCCATTGCCAGGTTGACCGCCATGAGATGAAGCATTTGGGATGTTTGCATTCGTATTATGTGAAGACCCATTCAACTTAGCACCCACAGGTATATTTGGGCGACCATTTGGAACTGAATTAGCACGGTTCATGGTATGTATGAGGTGATTGATCTTATGTGTGGGTTCTGATCAGTATGAAGTTGATTTTGATACGATTTTTTTTAGATTGGCGACGCGTTTTCGCGTTGTGTTTTGCTTAATTTTCCCCAGTAAAAATCTTGAGTTTCTCTCTAGAGAGTCTCTTTTTTCTTTATTTCTGGGAGCTTTTCTCCCTATTTTGCAGTGCGCATCGTTATTCTCTCGCTAATTTGCATGTGTTTCTCACTCTTTCTCAATAATCTCTCGCTAAATTGTCCATCGCTTCTCGTACTAAAATTCAATCGCTGATTTCATAATCCACCAACAGACTCTTCTTCAACGGCCCTCCCGTAGAATGAGCTTACTGGATGTCTCCATTGGATAAACCCAAGAAAGGTGGCCATGGCAAAACTATAGTCCCTCTACGATATCGTAAGGAGATGAACTCCCTGTTCAGAGAGCGACAGATGGCTGATTATCGAAAGGTTGTACTAACTGAAGAACGTCAGATAAGGTACCTAAAGAGACTCCAAGGGAACCTTCAAACTGAAGGTATCGAAGTTTCCACAGAGACAAGCGCCGATTTATCTTCAGGAAATGATCCCACACGTGAGCACGCTCCGTTAGATGCGCCCACTGGCCCAGCTTCCGCATCACATACCGCAAGCACTCCTCCAGCTTGCGACTCACCAAGCAAACACAACTCACGAACTAATCACAGCTCACCAACCAAAGGTCAGAACCAATCCAAGGATTCGCAATCTATTAATCCACAGTTCGCTAATGTAAACAGCGAGTCAAACGAATCTTCTCCAAAGAAGAAAGTCACTTTCAAAACTACACTCGAATAAACCATCTCATCTATTAATTATACACTTTAAACATCCAAACTAGAAATCAACGTTATATTTTCACCCTTCAATAGTATTCTCCCCAACTCTTCTTTGGTACCATCGGACGTTGAAACCTCAACGGCATCATCAATCACAACATTCATGAACTCGTCGAACCCCCTTATCTTGCCCTGTATTCTCAGTTGTGTTTGTTCATAGAGCCATATAGTCACTGGTGACTGCAGTTGTAAATACTTGAAGATCAAGTTGATTGGAGGGAGCATGCTCTTCTCTGATCTCGACGACATGATGATTATTATTGTTTCTATGTACTATTGCTTGCAAGTATATAAATGCCATGAATTTATATTTCAATTTTTCACTTTCGTTAGGTCGAGAAAATTAGTGACGATTTTAGTGATGGAGGGGAGGTCTAGTGAGGATTTAGCGACGATTTTAGAGAAGATTTTAGAGACGATTTATAGCGACAGTTTTTGATCTCAGTACGCGTCAAATATCCAAGATAACCCCATACTGCTTGAACTCATTGATGCTACCCCATTAGAGAAAATAGGCATAGAAGTAACTCGATGGAAGACTTGGAAGATGATTTGAAACCACTCTTCGTTCAGTGGATAGAAGAATCTGCCATAGCTGCTACAAGGCGTGGTGGTGGTAAAATGGCTCTCTTTTATAATAGGGCCTTGGACAAATTACGAAGGTTCGAACATCCCATAAAAGACCCAAAAGCTTTACGCCTGGTACAGTATATTGGTGAGAAGACAGTGGAGGCTCTTACAAAGCAATTAAGGCAACATTGTAGCGATACCGGTAGGGAATTCCCAAAGGAATTCGAAGTCCGGGTGCTTGAACCATCCTCATCCAAACGAAACGGAGACCAGTTGCTGGAAGGCCCTTTACCACCAAAGAAGCAAAGAAAGAGAAAACAATATATACCAAGGCATAGATCTGGCGGCTTTGCCATAATGATTGCCCTTTACTTGAGCGATAAAGATCGTATCGGCCTTTCGCGAGAAGAAATCATCAAAAGAGCATCACCGTTCTCAGATAAATCGTTCAGTTCAAATCCTGGCTCTCATGATTTCTACTCTGCATGGTCACTGATCAAGATCCTAATAAATAACGAAATCGTTGATATCAGTGGAAGGTCTCCAAAAGTGTATTACCTTACTGATGAAGGCTTGGAACTAGCAAAGAGACTTGCGAGCACCGTCGAAGGTGAAGTCGAAAATGATGATGATCCCATTGCTGAGCAGGACATATCATACGATAACAATATTCAAGTTCTGCCGGATACATCTCATATCTCTCTACCTAGGCAACAATCCTCCCCAATCAAGGCCCCTAAAATGCTGTTATTCGTAAATGAACTGGACTCACTGCTGAACTTGTTTGAAGATGATAGAGACGAGCACTCTCAAGCGAAGGAACTCATTAATACAGATGATCATGATTCAGCTAATAGAATATACTGTGGTACCAAGTACGACGTTTGGCCAGAAGACGAGTACGAGATCACTCTTATAATAGATAATAGAGAAATAAGATCCCTGCTGGAGCGAGACTTCTTCTACAAGAGACTAAGCACTTTGAATGTGAAATGTGAGACAAGAGTATTGACCGTAGGTGATGTTTTGTGGATTGCTAAACATACTACCACCGGCAAGGAAGTCGTACTTGATTATATTTGCGAACGTAAGAGGTTTTCAGATTTGGTAATGTCGATCAAAGATGGTCGGTTCCAAGAGCAAAAGAACAGATTGAAGAAAACAGGTATGACACACCACTATTACATTGTTGAGGAGAATGGAGTTGATAGCTCCGGACAGAACATGGAATCGGTCAAAACTGCTCTTGCAATGACAATGACTGCCTCACATTTTTACCTTAAAAAGTTTCGAGATATCGACGAGACCATCCTGTTTTTGGCATCGATAACACAAGTTATCAAGGAGACTCTTAAAGAAACGAAGCTAATTGTATTAAAACCAAGAACCTTGGACACTCAGAAAGAATACACTGCTCTACTTCTCAAATTCAAACATAAATTTGAAAATCGACCTGGTTCTACCTCTTCGTACAAATGTCTACACAAGTTTGGGATATTTCAAGAGCTGATGGCAAAAACTGGCATGATGACTGTCAAAGAAGCATTCATTCTAATGTTGATGGCGATCAGAGGGGTTTCCCTTGAAAGAGCCATCACGATCCAGAATCGCTTTCCAACCCCATGCCGCCTTATTCAATTCTACAACGTAGATAATAGAGTCTTGACTGTTGAATCCAAAAAATTGCTAATGATGCAAGAGTTTAAAAACCAGGTCGGAAACAAGAAGATAGGCCGTGCCCTACTGGAAAGTATCTACGACGTTTGGGGTACTACAGAGTAAATGAGACATAGTACAAAAATGGACCAAACAATTCTAGAAGACTGGAGACTATTTTATTCTTCTGATGCTACCCCTTTGCTTCGACCACGATGGTACTAGTACTGTTATCCATCCTGGACATGTCTGGATCAGATTTCCTTGTGGCTTCAGAACTGCGATGACTCAAGCGAATTACATAATCCCTTGAATATCGCTGCTTCATTTATCTTGAAATTTTGATATTGAATTAAGGCCAAAGCCCACACAACATGGCACGTTCTAAGAACGGCTGCTTCAGCTGTAAGAAGTTGAAGATCAAATGTGATGAGGCGAAGCCAAGATGTGAATACTGTGTACACACGAGGAGACAATGTCATTATCATCAAACGACGGTCGTACAAAATCCTCGCCAAATGAATAGGCTAAAAATAAAGCCATATTCAACCCATTCACATACCCCTGGCAGTTCGCTATCTGAATCATGTTCACTGAATCTGTCTCTGGATGTCTATTCTTTACCAAAGTCGCCAGAATTCCAAAGTGCTATCACCTCACAGTTCTATCATGACTTGGTTTGCAAGCAAATAATGCTAAATCCAACTTCACAACTATCTGTATCCAAGTTTGAGTATCGACTACTAGACTTTTTTCATAACTATTGTGTTCCTCAATTTACCTTTGGTTCAAGGAAAGCAGAAATGGATGACATCTGGAATCGCAAGGTTCCTGCGGTATTCATGGAGAGCCCGTTAATGAGACAGTCTATATTCTCCTTGGCAGCAATAAACCTACTCCCTTTTTGCGACTTGAGCCAGATCCGTGCTATGGATTCAAAAAGGCTTGCTTCATATAATCGATTTAACATTGAGCGAACGAGTTTAGAAGTGTCTCTCGTGATTGACCCCTCACTTCCCCTTAGAAAGAATCACCAAAATACCCAAGAAATCGCAACGGAGTATTTCGTAGAAGCAACAAATCTAATCAATGTCAAAGTTGGTGAAGTTTGTATTGGAGACCCTGAAATGTCAATAGGTATTACAGACGCATTGGATTTAGCACTTTCTTCGCTTATTCTTTTCTCGTACCTAACGCTACAGCCCTTGAACGCCTCTCATTTGGTATGCTGGGATAGATCCGATGCAGATGTGATGTCAATTTCTAGAGGAATAAAGCACACGATAAAAACTTGTTTACCGTTGTTAAAGAAATCTGTGTTTGCAAGATTTTTCTTAAGCGGTGAACTGCTTGAGGGAGCTCCTACTCTTGCAAATACAACCTATCCCATAATAAAACGGTTACATCAAGAATTATTACTAGATATTGACCTGGAAAATTATACGACAATTACACTGGCTGGACATGAAGCTATATTCGATAGTGTTCAAGGGTTAAATTTACTTATTTATAAATCAACTTCAATTCTTGAGAATCCCAATCTGGTGTATCAGTGGTTGATCGTCTTGCTGGACGATTTCCGAGAATTGATTTACTCCAGGCATTTCTATTCTTTGCGTGTGTTATTCACATACGCTACGATTGCCCTCATGATGAGATTTCAAGTATTCTTTGACAGTAACATTTGGTTGGAGTTTGCCCGATGGTATAAGGAATACAACTGGGCATTGTTTGGAAGTTGGAAGTACAGTTCAGATGAGAACATGTACTTGTACGCCTGTGAGAAGCTGCAGAAGTTTAAAAGCTTTAACGATGTGGCTACCTTTGATCCACAATCGCCTACTTGTGAAGAACTGTTGACATGTTAGGTGCCTGCATGGCCATATAAGTTCACTGCGAGATAGAAGTGCTTACATTACTGAGAGATTAATAAAACAGAGAATAGTTAATTAACAAAGAAGAGAATGGGCGATCGTCAAAGGCGAGGATCGAACAAAATGCACAGTACATCTATCGTTTACATTCGAATGCATACCATTGGGGAACTAGACCATCTACTTGCAGAACCACTTGATTGTCACATAACATTAAACAACAAGCTTATTCTTGCCTCTAAACCTGTGTGTATTACACAAGTAATTCGCCTCATTAAAACCATGGGACTTCACTCAGCATATCTGCGATGTTGTCTTACCATCTGTAGTCTTCACTGTATCAACCAATACATACAACTACTCCGTAGATCGAGTCGTGCACTCTCCCAAATTTGTAATTTTTCATCAATAAAAAATGTTAATGAAAAGAATCGTAAATTTTCTATTCAACCCAACACCGGCTTGAACAAGGAATAATGGGCAAAGGAATACTTAAGTACGGAGGGAAGTCTGGTATCTTACCGAAGGTGCGTCCTGTTTTCAAGCGTTTCCCAATTAGACCAAAGAATGAAGAAGAACTAGCTAAGGAAGCCAATGTAGTACAAGGATACGCTGAAGGAATCCCCTTACCTCAAAGAAAAGGATTCACATTTCACCGTACTCCACCTGCAAAGCCAGTACTCACAGTTGAAGACAGAATCAAGAGAAATATCGAAGACAGGAAACCAACCGAACCTATTGACGAATCCAAGTTGTCAAGCAATGAAGTATGGCAGTTGAAGAGAGACGAAATCCGTCGTAACTACTTGAGAGAAGCATACTTGGTCGAGGCAGAGAGATTGAAGAAAGTGGACGAATACAAGGTCAAGGTCGCTCTTAAAGAAGAAGAGTACGCCAAGTCTCATGTTTACGAAGAAAGTGCTGCCGAACAGTTGACCTTACCTACTATAGACTCTTACTTGAAGGGTCCAATAATGAGAAAAAGAACCAACGAGGAAGAGATTTTGGTCCAAGAACAAAGACTTATAAATAGAAAGACGAAGGAGTTGGAAGTAAAGGAAGAAAAGGCCAACCTCTTGTTGGACTTGTACCATGCTGCTTCAACTTTTATCACAACTGAAGAAGAATTGGAAATCGCTATCAAGAAAGAATTCGATAGCCATCCAGATGCATATGGTAGAAGCCACAGTGCTATAAGTGCACAATTACTTTCATCGGGTAATGGTCTGGTACATGTTGTTCACAATGAATCCTTGATTTCAGATAAGATCTTGGGTGAATTGAACGGTAAACCAGGTTTACAAAACATCAACGATAACTTGAGTGGTGAGGTGGAAAGGCTCAAACGTGAAGCCCAAATAGCTGTTAATCAAAATAAGGATTTCTAGCTAGATATGACTAGCAAATATTGTATATAGAGCACAAGATAAAGTTGAAGCGATGTGACCGTCTTGTAGGATAGGATTTAAAAGCTCTTGATATGTGAAGAATCCTTACGTCTTTAAAAAGGTATCAAATGCTTGAAAACACCCGCAAAAATGCCAAAGGCATCCTTTTTAGCACCCATAAAGGAGACCATATTCACTCTACCAATCCACTATCAATAGCACCACCTTTACTCTTCTCCCATCTCCACAGCACGAACAGGTCTTCTCGTCTGCGCTACCAAGTTTCTTGTACCAAAAAAAATCATCACTGAAATATCGAAGGCATATACAAATATCATACTTCATTGATCCTCACCATTGCTGCTGAATTAACCCATAGAATGGCAGTCCTAGTTAAACAACCACAGGTCTATCTGTATTACTTCGATAAGGTTTTGGCAAAAAGACTCCATTATGTTAATAATATCAGCATACTAGTGGCTCTAGTGGCCTCAATCACGCTAAAACTACCATATGGTGACTTTTGGTGGAACTTGCTTTTGACCGTTGTCATCAGAGCCCCAGTTATATACCTTGCCCTTTTGCTCATCAAGCAGGCAAGACGGAAGTTCTCAACTGTGGAATTCACTCCTTACAAGACGTTCAACCAACAACTCATTCGTTCTATCTTTTCTGCATTGTTCACCAAGTTGGCTGTATTCTACATATTATCAGCTTACTTTGTTCAATTGATATTCATCTTCCAATTGCCCTTGAGATCACAGTATTACGTTCTTTCGAAGGAATATAGGCAAAAACCATTGATAAATGATGAATGGGTATATTACTGGACTTTCCCTCTCTTGATAGCTCCTATCTACACTGCTATCCATGTGGTTTTCCAACGTAATTTGCTTGTTTTCAACTATGGAGTCAACAGAACTTCTCCAGATGACAAATTGCTATACAAGGGCCCGCAATTGATTATCAATTCGTTCCTTTTAAGTGTTGTCGTTGCCCTGATTTCACCGTTAACATATTATTTCATTAGACCTATAATCTATAGACTGAACATCTTGGTGATATTGCTCCTCGGTTTGGACACTGGTGTACCAGTGTATAGCATTTCTTTTGGAACCCTTTTGAATCTGACATATCTTTCGTTCCATATCTTGCTTTTATGGGAGATTGTCAATCATACATTCAGTGTCTATGCCACCATTGGGTGCTTGGATGGTAAAAAACCAATCAGCACCTACAGTTCTGATCCTATTAACACGTTGCTTTCGGGTTTGAGAAATGTCAACCCAGAACAACAGTTGTGTAGATTAACCGCATTTCAAGAATTAGCATATATTACTACCACAACAGATGTTGAAGGTGTGAAGTTGAGGACTGCTATTTATAATGCACGTTCCAAGAGTGGATACTTGTGGCCAATAATTTTAAATGAATGTTCATTGGTTGTCAAAGAAACTACTGCAAGAATAAATTACAGAATTCCAAGCGACTTGAAAATGTTAAAAGAGATCACGAGTAACGACAATAAGAATGGCGACGTTTCTAGACATGATGATTCTGAAATCTTTGGAAACTCGTATGCTTCCACACGTCCTTCATCAACTAACAATCCTGAAATTATCCCACACTATAGTCATACTTCGATTTCCAGCAACTCAGCGAAGAAATGGATCCTGTTCCTTGAAACTCAAGTTATTATTCCGGTGAAATCAATTATAATTGCAGCTTTTGACGTCGCTCCAAAGAGTTCGGGATCTAAGCTGTTGTCGCAATTCCAAAAGGCTTTGAAAGAGTTTTTTCAAAAGGTTGAGTTCTACCACGACAAGTTCTTGCTGTCCCGTTTTGGCGTTTTCTTTAGAATTACCTTGAAGAGAGATACTGAATCAAGAGTATTGAACCCAGTAAATTTTGGTAACTCCATAATTGCCGTGTGCAACTTGTTATTACATTCACAAGAAGAAGATAAGAACTTCTCGGTATTGAACGACCGTAATATTCGTGAAATCTTGGAATTATTAGAGAAACCAATAAGACTGTCTAACAACTACATCGACTATTTGCCACATTCAGTGTACATTCCAGCTTCGAAGAAGCATGATAAGAAGTACCTCACAAACCACTTGGTGACACTCTTGCATGACTTGACTATGAATGAGTTCTACAAGATATGTATCAAATACAACCACAAATTGAATGACTTGATATTGAATGCAAGAACTTTCAAATTGGCCAAATGGGTTGTTGATGTTGCAATCGCACAACAGCAGACTAGCTCTCGAGAGAACCAAAGGTGAAAGATCATACTAGGCGATTTTACTGCTTTAAATTGATAATAAGCTTTCCACAAAATAACATTCACTAGCTTTGCGGACGAGTACCAACAGATATTAGACAAGCCTATATATCTACGAAATTCCCTTTTGTATTAATAATTTACAATAAAATACATAAAAATAATTTAAATTTATATAGAACCTTTAATTTTATAGCCATGCTTCCTATTGATCTTCTCTCCTTCTACCATTATTTGCAGTTTGGTTTGGCAATGTATCCAACAATACCGGTTTGATAACTTGTTCGTCAAACTTTGTGAACCACTTAGCGTGTTCCTCTGCACTTAAGAAAGCTCCTAGCACACCACTTCCAGTATGATTAGTAGGTTCGTTATATACTGGAGACACTACTCCTGTAGGAAGCAAGTCATCAACGTCACTTGCAATCAAGTCTTCGTCATCGCCTTCAGGTGTCAAATTACCCAAGTTAATATCCAATGGGTCCTCTCTACTGAAAGAAGTTCTACTACTTCTTGGATTGGATCCCAAACTTGTGCTTGATTCATTTCTTGAACGCATCAAATCATCTTTGTAAATGCTCTTTGTTGATACATTGATTGGAGCTCTTGGGGCAGATCCTGAAGGAGGAACAGGTGGAAACCTTCGACTACCCATAAAAGAGCTTCCTGGAGTATTTGCATATGGTAAACGAGGAGCTTCGATTTCAAATTCGTCATCTGAGTCATTGGAGTCATCGACAACGCCTACTTTAATACCCAAGATCTCCAACATTGAAGCAGTAGTACCGCCAAACAAGATAACAGTGAGCACAACGACAACCAAGACAGTAGCCAATAAGGTGGATTTTGCTTCACCTTGGATTCCCATGGCCAAAGCCACTCCGACGGCACCTCTCAAACCTGCCCAGAATATCATCATCTGGTATGAATGAGTGATTTCGTCAGGTAAAGTTTGCAGGGAAATACCACCGTTGAGGGTGGCACGTTCGTTGAACCTCTCAAAACGCTGTCTGTAAAGGAAGTTAAGGAATTGTGATAAGGGGAAAACAGCACACCATCTGGCAACACAAATCAGCATAAATGTTACTATGATCAACAATGGCTTGAAAACAAGCTCAACCTCTGTGAACAAAGATAAGCCAAGGTAGATGAAAATGAAATTTTCGGACAATTGAGCTAACAACTGGAAAATGTATTTCGTAGCGATTTGGGTACGTCTGGACATATTGAAGAAGGCATAGTGCTTCAAAGTGATACCACAGAATAACAAAGATACAATGCCAGACATGTGGGCACCATTGGAAAAGAAGTACGATTCATATGCAAACAATAAAACAAGACATGTTTCGATTTGTGGGTAACGTCTTATATGGGAATGTTTCAAGACGAGAGCGACGCAAATTCCGACCAAGATCCCGATGATGGTTGAAATGGTAAAACTCATTAAAAACAAACCAATACCTTCGAAAAATGAGCTAAATCCAACTGGGTGGCCGTGGAACTTCTGGCATGTTTCAAACATAACGATAGAAATCGCATCATTCAACAATGATTCGCCGAAAATGATTGTATATAACTTTGGATCTACTTTGTAAGCATTGAAAATTGATAAAATAGTGACAGGATCAGTAGCGGAAAGAGTTGCGCCAACTGCTAAAGCATCAACGAACTCGAATTTGATACCATCAAGACCTAAAGAGGTCCAGACATATAAAATGGTTCCCAAGACAGTTGCGGAGATAAACGTACCGGGAATAGCAAAGGTCAAGATAGAGCCCAAATTATTAAAGAAATTTGCTTGATGTAGCTCGTAGCCCGAGTTCAAGATGATTGGAGGCAATAATATATTGAAAAAGTACGAGGAGTTGAACTTGACAGCGTCTTGGATATAGTGACCAGGCAGTATTCGGATAACCAAACCAACAATCATCCCATAGAAGATAGATAATACGGTTTCATGCACTGCTTTGATTCTTCGTTGTTGCAAGAAGTAGGAAGACCATAAGGCAGAACAAAGCAATAATAAAAGAATGAATAAAGCCCATGAACTGAAGATCTCCTCTGTTGCTGGATCTGGTTCTTCAGCGTGATCATCTGGGGTGGACAAATCAGGAAGATCTTCCTCCGGACCACTACCCAATGCACGCTTAGTCAATTCCTTTGCAACGAATAGTACAATGCTAGACATGATTGTGGGTATCGAATTGAAAAGGAACGCAGTGGTTGGTTCGTAGTGGAAGTTTGTTGGATACGTTTTCTTGAAATCCAAGAGGTGATAATTTTGCAGGTTGACCAGGAGTGTTTTTGCATGTTATCTAATGATAGGGTATTGTGGAGAGAAGTGACAGAGGGTACGGTGGAGGGAAGTGACAGAGGGTACGGTGGAGGGAAGTGACAGAGGTTACGGTGGAGGAAAGTGACAGAGGGTACGGTGGAGGACAGTGACAGAGTGCAACTGGATGCAAGTTCAATAGGTGCTTGACAATAGAGTCGAATTCGAGTTGAGGTACTAAAATGTCCGTACACAAGTAAAATGTTGCACCGTATTGTGTAAGCAGCACTAGGAGTATTGATACGGCTCCTGGGCATTTCTTCACTATCACACATGTTCGTCTCATTGATCCAAAGATTCAATATTGTATATATACTATTATAATGTGCTTGCATGAGAAATTCTTAAAGTGTTGTATATACAATTCAATGCCTCTGTATTTGTGGCTGCAAAAAGTACTGCAAAGCTAAAACCTCTAAGGCCAAATTCAAATACCACTTTACTTGGACAACTCCACATTCATGGTGTTTGAATCATACTGTAGTATCGATATGTGCCGTTTGTTTTCATCTCTATATTGGCAACCTATATTATCGTATCCACAACTTCTATAAGTGCAATGGGTGCAAAAAAACACTGGAAACCTAAAAATCCAAGTACGGGTGCAACACCAGTTATGTACGTCATTTGACCCATTGATGAACCTCGATCCGTATGCATTGAATATGGCTTAAGAATGTTGGTCTTGATGTCAAAGGACGAAATGAAGAGAGAGGTTTACCAGGGCGAGCAATAGCTTCCAAATTAGCTCAGCAGTGTTTCTCAACACCTATGGACCTACCGTCAGTGTCCAATATACGAATGCCAATATAAAAACGTCCCTTTTTCAACATCATTCTTTCAATGGACATTTAAGAAACGCCCACCTGCTTCCACTTTTGATGCCCTTGTATTCTCTGTACGCATTGGACATGACAAACACAGATATGCCATATCCGTTTCTGCCTGCTACGTTTCTGCCTGCTATTGTTCGTGCCCACGTGAAACATTATGGATATGGCATTTTGCAGCCTAATATACCCACTCTTTATCTAGCCCCAAACTTTGCCTACGTTTCAAAATGCCAAACCTAAGGACTAGGTATCGCTCAAGCCACTAATCTCCAAGAAATGGCCAACCAGTATTGTGTGTAAGTCCACTTCTAACAACCATCTGAGTGGGTGTCTGCCATCTGTAGTTGTCCTGCTCATGATATAGTTTAGCCCAACTCCATATGCTACTGGCGATGGCTCAGTGTGCACGTATTGGCACCCCTTCTGTTGGAAGGAAGATATCGTGTGGTTGCAGAGCTGAGGTGCAAAGATGGCAACTTGTCAGCAACATTTCTTGGGACACCATTGGTTCCCGGTTTCCGATTCAGTCCTACAACTAGCGAATGAGTACCTACTACCTGCACCCAACTTCCTGCTGCCAACTGCCTACCACAAACTGTCTACCACAAACTGTCTACCACAAACTGTCTACCGCAGACTGTCTACCGCAGACTGCTCACTGCCTTCTATCTCGTCACATGCCTGCTGGCCCCCACTTTCTTCTCCCCATCAGTTTCAACCGTACACCATGCCATCATCTCACTTCACTATTCCCACACTAATTAATTCTAATTACATCAATTACAGGTGTAATTACATAATTCTTTTCAATCTGATCTGTTGTTGATCAGAAGTCGTAGCAATGGCTCAATGACCAATCCAATGATCCACCCTCGCCCATTCAACACACTTCTATAAATATCAACCAACTCAATACTCTCCACCCCTCTCCTCTCATCTCTCCCAACCTGCTCTCTGATCTCCCAACCTCCTCTCTAATCTCCCAACCATAACCTCCTAGCTCCCATCACACCACCCAGCCACATCCCCTTTCCATCGTCCCAAAGCAGAACTTTCGAAACCATTCAATCTGATTACGTGCCATTGCTCTAACATAAAGAGAAACCCTTCACGAGTGTGCACAAGCACGATTTGGACAGCAAAAATAGAACAAAAAGAAAGAACGAAAATAGCAGAAAAGTTTACTAGAAATAAGAATCCATTTCATCTTCGAATACCTACGTCTTCGTGTTCGCCTTCTTCACCCACTACAAAGCTCCCTGCGCTACTCCGAACTCCCTGCATTATCTTTAACCAACTCTCTGATTAGTTCAACCTTGTCCACGTTCGCTAATACAAACTAAACCATGACTAAACCAACAAACTCGTTGTTGATGGATAGGATGAAGCCTCCTTTCCTCAGCTCCCAGGTGAACCCAAATAGCTCGTCAACCAACTTAAGCAAATTGTATGGTGCCGCTAATAAACAACCAACTGATGATGCTATTGTCCAGCATCCTAAACCGAATAAAAGGATTAACTTGTCCAATAATAATCACTTCAGTTCGTTTCAAATACCAATAACTCCGCCATTATCAACCTCATCTACCCCGACCAATGAATATAAAATCTTCCCAAGTACTTCAAATGAGACAAATATATACGAATGGTTCAAACTGTGGTTACCCCCCGTTGATGTCAAGGTTACTTTCCTCTGTTTGAATTGGTACATTTGCTCCATCATATCAAGTAACTCAACAAAATTGATCTTATCAAACTTCAAATATCCGATCACTTTAACACAATTTCAGTTCTTGATTAATTCCGTCTTGTCCCTCATGCTATTATACGTTGTATCCTTATTCCCTAATGCTGGTTACAAGTACTTCCCACAAGGTGTCTTACCTCCACAGAGCGAGAAGCTGATTGTCAAAACTATGATTGCGTTTCTTTCTCCTTCCGCTCTTGTTATCAGTACAACGTTACCAATGGGTTTATTTCAATTTATCGGTCATATCACTTCTCATAAAGCCACTTCGTTGATTCCTGTGTCGTTGGTGCACACCATCAAGGCCTTATCTCCCTTGATGACTGTTTTGATTTATCGTGCATTCTACAGAATCAAATACAAGAAGATCACTTACATTACATTGGTTCCTTTGGTTCTTGGTATTATGCTTACTTGTTACAAGAAGAAAAGTAATTCAAACTCGGGCTTTTCGCTGTACATCATGGGTTTATCATATGCCTTCATTTCAATGTTAATCTTCGTCTCCCAGAATATCTTTGCCAAAAAGAGATTGACCATCGAAAATCTGGATAAAATGTTACCCACAGCAACCTCAACGCCTTCTGAAAAGAAGGTAGATAAGCTCACCATCTTATGTTATTGTTCCATGATCGGCTTTGCTTTCACAATGCCCATTTACCTCATTTCAGAATTCACAAACGATACCTTCTCCTTGTCTGCCGTCACTACAAGCACATTCACATTAGTCTGTATAAATGGGTGGTCTCACTTCCTTCAGTCACTCCTCGCTTTCCAAATCTTGGGCTCTATGTCTCCGATCAACTATTCCATTGCAAACATTTTGAAGCGTATTATCATAATATTGCTTGCATTTTTGTGGGAGAATAAGAGTTTCACCAGAATACAAGGATCTGGTTTGATTTTGACAATTGTGGGCTTGTATTTTTACGATAGATGGGGAGTATCTCATCATAAGTGAGTTAGCACCATGAACTTAGTTTCGCATAAGCACAACTTGGTCAACTTGCACTCAAGTGCTTACAATAAGCCCCACTCATCATCACAAGAGCTATAAGTTCGTCGATTCAAACGAAGTGAGCTCAACTCCCATTTTATACCACTATTGACTTCATCAATTCAATTCAATTCTATCCAATTTCTCATTTGAATGAGTCTTTGGCAATAACATGGGCATCATGTACTGTGATTTCTATTTTCTGGAAGAAGGGCATAAATAGAAAGTAAATACCTTCAACATCTAATTAATCGTCCAAATGTACTACTATGTCACACCTCCTGTGTATCACTTCTTATTCACACATTTTCACATGTAATCGCATTAATTAGCTGGAAATGTCCAAGACTACATGTATTCTCTTAATTAGTATCCTCTTACAGAATCTATGCAGATTTAGTGTCCACCACCCTCTGCATTTAAAGCCTTTTTGATTATATCACCAAATGCGACCATGAATACTGTTTGCCAAACACCCAACATCACTCTTGGAGCTACACCTCTATACAAACCCTTGATACCATTGGTCTTGTATATGTAGCTGAAAGCTGAACCAACACCCAATTTCTTAGGTCTGTTTGCATCAGTAGTCTTTGATTGCATTTCAACTCTAATGACTTCAATAGGTTGATTCCATGCAGAAAGACCACCACCGATAACAGAGGCAGCGATCTTTTCGACAGCATTCAACTTTTGATCCTTATCCTTGCTGGAAAATTTTCTGATGGCATCTTCAGCCAATCTTGAAAGACCGAATCTGGAACCCCAGTTTGTCATTTGTCTAATTGCAACAGCATTGACACCCTTGTTGATACCCCTAATTCCTTCTCTCTTGTAGATGTCTCTGAATACTTGCATTGATGTCTGTTGAACAGCACCGCCAACGGCTTGCTTCGATCTCGTGATTTCAACTGTCTTCATACAAGTACAGAAACCCATAGTTAAGTATGCTTGAACCAAACCACCCAAAACACCACCTCCCATACCAGAAACAAAACTGCTGGCACCCAACTTTCTGAAGTGGTATTCACCCTCAGCAGAAACGAAAAGCAAGACAGCACCCTTTGTCGAGGCTTCAATCCAAGCCCAAGGGATTAAACCTTGGTAGAACCCCAAGAGACCACCTCTGGACAAAACAAGCTTACCAGACTGAACGAACGTGAGGTTTCTGTTAGCAGCCATGGTGGTCTTGACCACTTCCAATGGCATTCCCAAGGTGGTGACTTCTGCCATGTTTAACCCAGCACCCAAGAGGATGTTTGAGAAGTTGATTGGCTTCTTCTTGATTTCTTCGGACATTGTTGGCTGTTCTTTTGAAAAGTTATTAATGAGTACTAGTGGTAATGAATGTAAATTTTCAATGTCAAAAAATCAAGCTCGATATCCAAAAATATTAAGTCAATCTGAATGAAAAATGATGAAGACAAAAGTTCTATACTCTTTACAAGAGGGAATTTAATTGGGTGAGAAATGGGTTTCTTATATATGGAAGTTGATTGGAGTTGGTTGATGGAAGTTTACGGCCTGTAACGGTACTCTTGACGTGTGTCTTAGGAGTAGTTGCTCGAAGTAACGCCCCGGGCATACACGGGTTCTGATTGGCCCAATATTTAGCGGGTCCATGTCTCGGGCACGAGAATGCTTCCCCGCCAGTTGCATGAACTGAACAGTTGGGGGACATGGCTTTAGGTGGTTGGTGTTCGAAAATGGATAGAGAGAGAAGGTGCAGAGGGACATTGCTTAGGTGGCTTATCGGATCATAGAGTGTTGTTCTAGATGCAACGGTGTGATGGAATGGTTGCAAAAATGCTATGTAGTGAATGGGGAAATGCGGCTATTGGTGAATGGGGAAATGAGGTTATTGGTGAAAGATTACAAAAAGGTGAGACAGTCTGCTCGTGGGATGGGGTATGTATAGTGATCAGAGCAATAGAAGAAAGTGAGAAGATAATGCTTCATTTTGTGTTCTAGAATTGAGATTAGAGTGCCTAAGAGATGACTGTAAAGATGACATGGCTTTTTTGAAATGATCCTGGACTTCCATGATGACAGTCCAATTCGTATGAGCGCACTTGAGGCTGTGTTGAAACAGATGGAAATGCTGTGGAAATGTGCTCCAAAGCTCTCTTCGAGAGGTGTGACTTGGTCAGTATGACACCAAGTAGCACCGCCATTAAACACACTTGCTATGATACTTCTCATTTTGAGTGCTCCCTATTGTCTCGTATCGTAGCACTAACGTTGAGTAAACTATGAACGAGATGATCTTCACACCACCGCTAAACGTTATTCTCGAAATTCAGAAGTCAAACAGATCATTCACATCCACTGCTCATTTCTATGATTCTCTTAGACACCTAGCACCCTCGATGTGTAACTCCCAACACGTATGCCACCTCATTCACATTTCCTCGCAATGGTTGCAAAATTGAATCTCCACCACAAACACCACCACCACCACCAACAACTAACACCACCAACGACTAACACCACCAACGACAACAAAATCCATACTTTAAACGCATCCCCATCTTCCCAAGCACTCTTACATCAACCAGATCTCCCGTGATCCTCACCAAATCCCACAGTGTGCCTTAGATCACCTTCGTATTGCCTCCATCACAGGCTTAGTACGTGCATTTACCACCTGACTTGCAGTGACCGTTCCCAAAATAGATGCAAAGAAACATCGTATAAATTCCACCACGAATCATCAAAACGAAATAACACCAATCTAATCAAACAAGATGGGTATCAAGAGCATGTTCAAGAAGAAAGAGCCAACGGAGGCAGAACTTGTCTCTGATTTGAACAACTTAGGGATTTCAACTAGAGGTAACAAGACTAGAGAGGATAAATTCGGTGCCTTCCAACAGTACGCTCAACAGAAGCTGAACCAGAAGCCTGGGTTTGCCCCCGTAAACCCATATTCCAATATTGGAAATGCTCAAGGTAATCCGTATGCTCAAGATTCGAATCAAGCTGGCAGTCTGATTGGTGGTAATCCGTACGGAGCTTCAAATGGTGCATCATCTGGATCACCAGACAATAATTCAAGCACCCCTTACGGCTCTACATCCCAAAATAACACCAGCTCTCCTTATAGCTCGAGTTCTCCCTACAGCTCTGCATCCCAAAATAATTCTGGATCTCCATATAATTCGAGTTCCTCCTACAAATCTGTTAATAACGCACCTTCAACTGGTCCAAAAGGTTATACTCCTGGCACCACGAATCCGTATGGGATATCAGGGCAAGAATCGACAATTCTCACATCTGCCTCTGCCTCAGCTAGAGCACCCACTCAGAACGATCCGTATAGTAGATCAACAGTAAGAGGTGGCCAGGAATCATTGTACACAGCAGCTCCATCTTACAGAACACAAGCCTCAAAAGTTGGACGTGATACGGATGAAGAATCCGTCATTGATTTGAATAGGATCCCTTCGCATCAACAGTTTGGTGCTAGTAAGCCAGCTAGAAGAGCCAATTATGGAGCTGACGATGAGGAAGAAATCTTAGATCTTAATGATTTACCTGAAGAGGATGATTTGAACCTAGACTATAACGAACAGTTGCCACAGGAACAAGAAGTTAATTCAGAAGACGAAGAAGTTGAAGCCATTAGACAGGATATTCGGTTTGTGAAGCAAGAATCCGTGAGTTCAACCAGAAACACTCTTAGAATGGCACAGGAAGCCGACGCTCTGGGTACAAACACTATGGGTATGCTTGGGTCTCAGTCGGAAAGAATTTTCAATGCTGAACAAAACTTATTATTGGCAGATACCCAAACGCAGATTGCTGAGAACAAGGTTAAAGAGCTCAAACGATTGAACAGATCGATTTTTGTTCCAGCAACAGGGAATCCATTCAACAAAAAATCTAGACTACGTCTGCAAGAAGAACAAATCAAAAATGCTAAGGCTCAAGAGAAGTACATGCGGGAGACTAATAGACAAGAGATGTATGCTAGTGAGCAAAGAATTAAAACTGGTATTACTAACAGTGCAACAGATAGTGAAACACATCAAAAATATCGTGGAGAAAGTAGCTTGGCTGCCGCACAAAGATATCAATTTGAGAACGATAGTGAAGATGATGAGATGGAGAAGGAAATTTCTAGTAATTTGGACCAGATTGGACAATTTGCAAAGAAATTGAAGCATTCTGCTAACACTATTGGGGTTGAGGTTGATTCACAGAATGCCAGGTTGAGGAAAATCGAGGAAGATGCAGACAGGTTGGATATTAATGTTCATATGAACAGCACGAGGTTACAGAATATTCGTTGATCAGGTCAATGATCTCTCAACTTCACTTCTGCGAGTCTATACCAAAGTTTGACTCTAATTTTATGTCAACAGGACTTTAATATCCTTCAATAGGTTCATATCATCGCTTCACTAATAACATTGCTTCCCTTTTAAACTTACACCGTTGGCCATATGCCGATGTTTTAATTGATATACCACAAATATGCAATATCGTAGACCTCTTTTCTTATTTATGTTAGCTCTGTTTGAAGCCGAGCACGAATGGTGATCTTTTGCATTAAGCAGTAATTGTAGTTGCGAAGTTCTAGTAGGTGGAGATGGTTGGAGGATGCAAATGTGTTTTTATGAATTTGGGTGCAAATGTGTCAATTTTCTGTGAAAAATGTGCAAAATATGATGAAATGGGAGAAAATTATGGGGGTGATTAGATAATATGGAGAGAAGTGTATTCGTGTACTTCTGTTAAAGAGATGGGTGTAGTAAGTCAACAGTTCAACTCTGAAGTATAGGGTAGAAGTATAGCGTAGAAGTATAGTGTGGAAGTATAGTGTTGAAGTATAGGGTAGAAGTATAGGGTAGAAGTATAGTGTGGAAGTATAGTGTTGAAGTATAGGGTAGAAGTATAGTGTGGAAGTATAGGGTAGAAGTATAGTGTGGAAGTATAGTGTGGAAGTATAGTGTTGAAGTATAGTGTTGAAGTATAGTGTGGAAGTATAGGGTAGAAGTATAGTGTGGAAGTATAGTGTGGAAGTATAGTGTGGAAGTATAGTGTTAAAAAACAGTACAGTCCAAATAGCCAATACCAGCTGGTGCAAACGTCAAATCAGCCAATACTTGCTGTCAGCCAATACCAGCGTTGCCCACAATAATCCACTCACAAGTCACATGTTTTGACGGGGGTTTATGGATCTGCACGACAAAGCTTTGACCATATGCATTCAGTGGATCCCATTAGGCAATTTAACAACGCACCGCATGCAGATGGGACAAGGAGGAGAAGACAAAGGGTGGTGATGAAGGGCAAGAAGGGTTCAATGAACATCAAGGTGGACAGAGAGGGCTCTACTAGGACCTGTTGGACTGCTCAGCATTCGCTATCGAAGACTCTGGGCCCCCTCAGACCTGACTGTAGCGGGCTCTCGTACTGCTCGTGCCCCCGTGTGAAACAGGAACGCTCCCAGCAGCAATCGTCACGGTTCCACCCGAAATCATATTTTCTTTTTGCGGTGCTGCAATCTGTTTGATCAATTGGGGTGGGGGTGGAGCACCGCGATGAGTTGATCCAGTGAGTAAGATGGTCGCCCCGGCTGCTGGATAAGAAGAGGTGCTTCGTGGTTGATCGTTGGTCTAGTCTTGTCAATGTATGCGGGAAAGGAACAAGGAGAGAGTGGAGCTTTGGAGTTACATCTAGGAGCAAGTTTTCATGAGGAGAGTAGAATGTAGTATACGTAGGAACTAAACACCCATTGAGTATTAAACATGGGTGGAAGCAAACTCCATTGGCAGTAACTAACACCATTGGCAGCAACTAACACCATTGATGCCAGCGGCCTATTAAAAATACACCTTGGTTCAGAAGAACGCGTCCCTATACCAACGACTACAAAACAACCCACGCAATACACGCACCTCATCGCTGGTAATGTTGATCGCTGATATTGTTGAATTTTCACCAAAACTTTGTTGGACTGGCAATGGGAAGGTGGCTAAGAAATCAGGAGTCGAAAGTTTGCGAGGAGTTATGCCAGAACACTATTGATGAATGTGATAGAAGGGAGGTGTTATTTAGTGCTAGCTGGTTTGGGACAGGTGGTTAGTATGGGACAGGTGGTTAGTATGGGACAGGTGGTTAGTATGAGGCAGGTGGTTAGTATGGGGCAGGTGGCTAGCACGAGGAAGGTGGTTAGTGTTCATGAGTCTTTTCTATTGTAAGTCCTTTCCACTACACCATATCGTACCCCCTCGCACCAAACCACCAAACCACCCTAGCGTCCCTATCAGGCCTCATTCATGTCTCCACCTCTTCTCTCTTCCAACCACCTTTATCCTCCTCCTCCTCTTCTCTCTCTTCCAACCACCTTTATCCTCCACCTCTCCTCTCTCTTCCAACCTTTGTCCTCCATCCAACCACGTCCTCCACACCTTATCAACCTGGCCTCTTCAAACCCAAAAATCCTCCTTTCTTTTTCAATATTTTTTCCTTTTTTCCGTTGATTTTTCTCAGCCATTTTTCCTCTTTGCGTCTTTCTCGTATCCACGTATAAAAGAATTGCAATATCTCTTGATTCCTTCGCCGTGGGACTTCTTCTTCACTCTTCACTCTTTATCCAAAGTTATGTCGAAAGTTACCTCCTCCTCAGCCTCTGGGGTCTCTCAGGGAAAGATCTCCTCATCGTCATCTTCTGTTCAAAGAGTTGGCAATGTGGCTTCCTTAGCCACTGGCTTGACCGCCATCAACACCTACGGTGACGAGTTCAAGGTGCCTGATTTCACCATCAAGGATATCTTGGAGGCAATCCCAGCCCACTGCTACGAAAGAAGAGCCGCTGAATCATTTTACTATGTGTTCAGAGATATCGCCTGCTTGCTTGTCACCGGATACTTGGGTAACACTTTTATTCCTCAATTGCCAAACCAATACCTTAGATTCGCCGCTTGGTCCTTGTACGTCTACACCCAATCGCTCTTCTGTACCGGTATCTGGGTCATGGCCCACGAATGTGGTCACCAAGCGTTTTCCGATCATGGCTGGCTCAATGATGCCGTTGGTTGGGTCTTGCACTCGTATCTCTTGGTTCCTTACTTCTCCTGGAAATACTCCCACGGAAAGCACCACAAGGCTACCGGTCACATCACAAGAGATATGGTCTTCGTTCCAAAGACAAAGGAACGTTTCTTGGAAGCTCATGATGCTCATGATATAAGTGACGTCATGGGTGATGCTCCTATCTATACCGTGTTGTCTCTTCTTTTCCAACAATCCCTTGGATGGATTACTTACTTACTTACAAACGTTTCAGGTCAAGCCTTAAAGGATGTCCCAGCTTACAAGAAGTCTCACCTCAACCCAAACTCTGTCTTATTTGAAAAGAAAGATTACTGGCCTATCATCATCTCCGATATTGGTTTGGTTTTGCAAGTCGCTGTTTTGTACCAGTGGTACAAATACTTTGGTGCTTTCCACTTTGTGGTTAACTGGCTCTTGCCTTACATAGGGTGTAACCACTGGTTGGTTTTCATCACCTACTTGCAACATTCCGACCCAACCAGACCTCATTACGAAGCTCTGACTTGGACCTTTGCCCGTGGTGCCGCTACTACCATCGACCGTGAATTTGGTTTCATTGGTACTTTCTGTTTCCACGATATCATTGAAACTCATGTTTTGCATCATTTCGTTTCCCGTATTCCATTCTACAACGCCAGAGAAGCTTCCGAATCTATCAAGGAAGTTATGGGTGAACACTACGCTCATACCGATGAAAACATGTGGGTTTCTTTATGGAAGGCTGCCAGATGGTGTCAATTTGTTGATGGTGACAATGGGGTGTTGATGTACAGAAACGTCAACGGTTTGGGTGTTGCTCCTAGGTAAATTGTGAAGATGACTTCCTGTTTCTATTAATCTTAGAGTCTATATATACACATAATAATTCCTAAATATATTAAATGCAATAACGAATTCAATTATGTAGTCTAATGTTGCAGCCTAGTGTTGCAGTTTTCAATAAATGAAAGGTATCCAAGTTCTGGTCTTCTTCTTGTACTCAACGTACTCGTCCTTGAAGAACTCAACCAAGTATATCTCTTCAAATGCAATTCTCTTGTTGAAGAAGTTATACAATATGCCACAACCGAGAATAAGAACGGCCACATTGTTAAGCAACAATTGCATTCCAATGAACCACCACCAGAACCCGAAGTAACTTGGATGTCTACAATATTGGTATATTCCATTCGTTACCAATTTATGTGTCGAAGCTTGATGGTTTCTCTGAATGTAGTGATTGAACGATTCCCTGGCAGTACACATGGCCAAGGTCCTTGAAACTTGTCCAAGTACTACCAAAACAAGACCCAATCCGCTAATCCACCATCTAATGTGCTGCAATCCAAACCAAGTCTTGGCCGAGAACTCGAGAATGGCCAAACTATTCATCACATGAATCTCTGTGTCTTCTAGTATAAACGAATCGTCATCCACATGCATGTTATTGTATAGGCAAGTACTCATGAACTCCATGAAATGGAACGTACTCCAGAGTATGAAGTATAAGTGTATGGGTAAAGCTTTGGGACTACCAATGAATGCAAGTACGATGTTCGAAGCGAATACACCACCCAACAACACCAGCTTGCCTACTATCACGGCCAAGTTCGCTCCTTTAGGGTCATACTGTGCATTCAACATGCTCATAAAGGGAACGAAACCTAGGAACTAGAACGTACCAAAGGATCTGAAGAGTGCAAATCAGTATCAATTTCAAACTTTTTCTGCTACACTTTTTTCACCTAGCAATCCCATACAGCTTTCCATAACCTGCGATCCAGGCCCTTGGTCCAAGAAATCCCCTATGTATGATACTAGGAAGAACTCGCTTGCTGAAATTGCGGTTGTTTCCAGCTCAATTGGTGCTGTTGTTGGTGTTGCTATAACTCTATTAAAACTTGGTTCGTGTGAAGAGTACTACCCTTTGGTTGTGGTATACGGACTCTTACTCCCTCTTCATTTCACCACTGAGTTCTTAACAACGTATTGGTACCAGCAGAAGAAGGTGACTAGTCGGTCTTTTGTGATATATGGTAATAACGGGAACCGTGAGTTCTGGCTTCTGCAGATACTTTGTATTGTGGAGTTCATACTATGGAGATCCACAAGGTTGTATCAACAAAATCTCGTTCTGACGAAGATTGTAGGATTGTTCTTTGCTCTAACTGGATTAGCAATACGATTCATAGGAATGAGAACATGCGGCCACTCGTTCTCTCATTATATTGAAGTCACCAATCGAGATAGTAACGCATTGATAATGCATGGTATCTACTCAATAATGCGTCACCCGAGTTATCTTGGGTATTGGGTATTTATAATTGGCATACAGATATTCCTACAAAACCCCGTCAATGCAATTATTGATGGTTATATCTTGCTGGCATTCTTCACAAAGAGAATACGAATTGAAGAGTGGTATTTGGTGAATAGGTTTTTTGGAGAAGAGTACGAGAGATATAGGGAAAGGGTTGGGATATGGATCCCATTTGTTTGGGTGTGACAGGCATAATATTGTATGTTGGGTATGAGGACGTCCTTGGTTCTAAGGAGGCCTGGCTAGTGATCTTAGCTGAATTCAAACAGTCTATGTGAACATCCACAGCTAATACCATGCACCAATGCTTCGTTGGTGGGAAACTGCGTCAAAGTATACTACCCCTTCGATCCATTCTCACATATGTGCTACTGCAAGCTTTCTAGAAAGATGCCCCTGGGTCTGTTAGCAGTGAACCTTGTTCAACATGTATGGTCTTCAGAGCGTACATTCAATCTATACAAATACTACATCCTTCCTCTTCTCACAAACTCTTGTTCATAAAACGTCTCTTGGTGAACGCCAACCAAAACTTACTAGGACTCAATTCATCATCAGCATAGATTCTCTTCAATAAACGTAAGGCCAACTCTTGTCTAAATTGCAGCAAGTATTGTCTCAACAAATCCGCTTCGTTCTTTCCAGATGGTGGCTGGTACATCGCATTCAATGGGAACCCAATATCCCCAGGTAATTTGAAGTTATCCAAACTCAAGTTATTCAATATTCTGGTGGCCTCCTTGTGTGTGACTGATTTGTTCAACTTTGATAAACAATCACTAATGAATAATATCCCGTAGATAAGTAATCTATCAGCACCCCCTTTGATTTCGAAGTTCTTGAAGAACGAGTTGGCTCTAAACAAGTCTAATGTTTCTTCGACGATATCGTAGTCTTGTTGTGGAGGATAAGCAGGGCCTCTGAAGCTAGTGTGGAGAGGCAATAAGGTCATGTTACCAATGGTTCTATCCTCTGAGGAGTCCTCATGAAGGAACGTCGAATGATAAGCAGGCATGTGGAAGGATCAATTGTTTTCTGCTTTAGGTTTCTTGATTGCTGTCTATTAGTGACGCTTAATATAGTTCTTGGTGGTGACAAGCGACTGGCTCTGTTGGATGCTTAGTTGGTCTTTTGAGCCTGAGCCTCGAAACTCTTTTTCGTAGTGGGGTCATGTGACTGCAGGTGCGAGTTTGCAGCTAAACGTCTAGAGTGGAACAGCGGTGGGAAGGATAACAATGTGGGACTAGGGAAGGGTTGGGATAGGTTTGGAGTTGCTGAGTGTGTAAGGTTGAGATTTGATGTGAAATAGTCTTGGAGGGAGCCAGAAGTGGTACCTCTGGCGAACACTCGAAACAAGATTGTTGGTGACAAAATTCACCTCACTAATTGAATCGCTCTTAAGACCATGGGTGTGGGGACATGGGACCGTTGGTTGGTGCAACTCAACAGGTTTGACCGAATGTCTTCCATTGAGGATGAAAAGATAAAGGTAGATCAAACGTGTCGTGTTGTTTCTGTAGTAGTGCAGGCTATTCATCGCTCTCTGCCTCTGTCTTGCAGAACGACAACTTAGTGTGAGCACTAACTGTACACAGCCTCACTAATTTCCCTCTAGCCTCACTAAATTGTTTCACTACCTTCACTAATTTCCCAATAATATCTCAAAATTCTCTAAAATACTTCACTAGTTCTATCTCCCAAAACACCGTAATTGCACTAAATCTCCACCCCATAACTCCATTTATCAACTACGCTATTGACAATTATCATGAATTTGAAAACATCCTCAGTCTTCCCCAACCATTCTCAATACTCCCTAAGTCAGCCCAAATATCCCTCATATCCAAACTACACTTAGTCAAACAAGAGCCCTAGCATCCAGATGAATTTTGCAATTCCAAACCTCTCCATATTCCCGCATTTTGATGCAAATTTTTTTTTATATACGGTGAACAAGCTTCGCCCTAGATCAAAGTCTATTTCCCTAATATCAATTCTTCAGGCTTCGAAAAATGGCTTTAATTCTCCTGGCAAGATTAATGCCCTCAGCCAATCTACATAAGCCAAGTGCCTAGTAAGGCCAGCTTCCTTTTATATGCACTTAAACTTGCTTAAATACACCTAGCCACCATATGTCTCACCACGCATTCTGACCCTCAGCAAAATCCTCCCTAAACTTTAGTGACTGGGCCCTGGATAAGCTCAATTTCTCTCGCTAACTTTCTCGCTCGCCCACGACAGCCAACACCTCCGTAGCACACCCAATGATTCCTCCAAACCCTGTAAACAATCCAAAGTCACCCAAATACTATCGCATGTCCGAACTAAACAACCCATGCTTTGTTATCTACTTGCCATGCTAGCAACTACATGCCCTTCTCTCCCCCCGCATCCTTCCCTAACAATTCCTGGTACCACAAATCTCAACCTGAAAAGACAACATTTTTTTTTTTTATATCCAGCCAAGAATCTTTCAAATCCTTTTTTAATATTGCTACAAGGAAGTCAATCACTTCCAACAATAAACTAGCACTTGTTCTCGTCCATAACAACACAAGTGGTACCTGAATCGTCCATTCACTTTGACCTTCCTTTGCTTTTTGCTTTTTGTTTTCCAGGTCTCCTCCTCGTTTCGACCAGTTGTTTCCTTCTCTAGTTAATCAGCATGTCCTTCAATAGTACGTCTGTTCCAGGTGGTGCTGTTCCTCCTGGTATTCGGAAAACCTTGACATCACCTCATCCTTCAGGGTACTCACAACCTCATCCTGTAAATATTCCTTCACACTTGTTACCTCAGTCGTTTTTACAACAACAAAAATTGAATAAACGTCAGCAGCAGAATCAATCCCAAAATCCATCTCAGCCATTGCAGCCTTCCCAATCTCAGGACCTGCTGCAAGGTCACCATTCAATACAACAACAAGGCCAACCACAATCTGAGCAAAATAATCAACAAATGAACCAATATCACCCAACTCAACATCATCAATCTCAACAGCCAATTCAGCATCAACCTCAACAACAATACCAATCACAGCCTCAGAATCAACAACAGCAACCAATTCAACATCATAATCAAAACCATCACCCTCATCCTCATCAGCCTCAGCAGAACCAAATGCCACCGCTCAATCAACCACACCAGAGACGTACTGCTACTCAGTTTCAAAACATGTCCCAACCAATCACCCCTACAACCCAGCTGTTTGCTGAAGCAGGCTCTCCATATTCAATGCAAGACTATTACCCTAGTCTGCAAACCGGAACTCCCGTGAAACCAGCAGCTGCACCTTACCCTGCCTATGAATTTGCTGAAAGTTCATTGGATCCAGGTAGAAAAACCTCCATGCTGTCTTTAACTTACAGCACCGGCCATCCACAGACACCGGGACAGCAAAATGCACCGGGACAACAAAACGCACAGGAACATCAACAGCAAGCTGCTCAACAATTCAAACCGCAGATCCCTCCACCTGTTCCTCAGAATGCTCAAATCCCAAATGGCAGCCCAACCCAGAGAAAACCCCGGAAAGCGCCTTCTGGAAACTTTCAGCCAATCCAAACTAATCAGGTTCTCCAGGAACAACGTAGAATCGCCTCTACATCCAACTTACCTCAGTATAATAGCCCCAACCCGATCGACGGTAGGACTAAATCTTTGAGTTCTACGAATATGAAGTATCAACAGCAAAGGGTTCATTCAATGCAACACCATCCACCGTATCCAAGCCAGCAATTCCCGTTACCTCAGCAAAATGCACCTTACCCTATGCAATCACCTCAACAGAGCTTAATTGGACAATTCCAACCACAAGCATCACAAGCACAAAACATTTCAACACAACAGAACCATAGACCCCATTCCAGTAGTAGTGGCTCTTCGACTTCAACCCAACAGACCTTGAATCAGTCGTCGAAATCAAGATCGTTTACATCAATTAGTAAGTTATCTTCTTCGTTTTCCACAAAGAAATTTAACTCGTCATCATCATTGGTTAATTCAGGCTCTACCTCCGGCAAACTTGTCAGAACATCCCTGGTGACCACTCTTCTGAAACAACCCAGCACTATTGATAACGGAAACCCACTGCATGTTAAGAAGCCTGTGGTGTACCCAGCCTTGTTATCGCGAGTAGCTAAAGTTTTTAAGGAGTCTATCATCTTGACGATTAACACAAAGGATGGCTTAGAATACCACGACACATTTTCGGGTAAGATGGCTGTGGATATAATTTGTCGAATCATACGTACTAATGACCGTAACTTGGCCTTGTTGTTGGGTAGATCTCTTGATGCTCAAAAATTCTTTCACGATGTGGCGTATAATCATAGGTTGAGAGATTCAGTTCATGAAATCTATGCATTTAATCATGTTTATTCAGATGTTGAATTTTACCATGACGAGAACCAATTGGGCAAACGTATTTCCTCGGGAAGTAGTCATAGCACAATGCAGGGGCCATTTGGAGATCAGCATCAGATTCAGGAAAGTTTGCAGGATCACATCTTGTCACAACAACTTCCTCCACATATCAATCACCCTATACTGGAAACGAGGGTGCCAAGCGCAGGAAACTATTTAGATAATAGTTCGACTTCCCTCCATAATATGAACTCTGGGGTTCTCCCAGCAAGAGAGTTGTCGGCAACGGAGCAGACCGGAGTTAATGGGGTCTTCACCATCTTGACCGATTGTTATTCCCCTTCATGTAATAGAAACAGACTCTGTTACAGTATTGCTTGCCCACGTAGATTGGAACAACAGGCCCGTCTTAATTTAAAACCCCAAGGTGGTTTGAAGAGAGCAGTTTCGAGATTATCGCTTCACGAAAAAGAAGAGACAAAAACTTTATGGCATGAAACCGTGCCTCAGTCTGTTTTAGACAAGTTAGACAAGCAACAAAAGATGAGACAGGAATTGATCTATGAATTCATTTACACTGAACGTGATTACGTCAAGGATTTAGAGTTCATGACAGATTTCTACATTATGCCATTGCGTAATCCTGCGAATAATATCATTCCAGAGCTCCAGCGTGAAACATTCATTCAAACGGTTTTCGGTGGAGTTGGTGAGTTGCTCAGATTGGCTAAAAGCTTGAGCGAAGCGTTAACTCGAAGACAACAGCAACAGAAACCAGTTGTTGAAACATTTGCAGATGCCTTTATGGAATATATCGGTAGCTTTGAACCCTTCATCAGGTATTCTGGAAATAAAGTGTTCGCATCTTTTGAACATGAAAGACAACAGCAGGTGAACATGAAATATGCCAGGTTTTTGGATGCTATCGAAAAGAAACCAGAGCTGAGAAAGCAAGATTTGTCTTCATTCTTGATCAAAGGTGTACAGAGACCTGCAAGATACCAGTTGTTGTTAGGAGGCATTTTGAAAAATACTAAACCTGAGCATCCCGACTACAAAGATTTGGTGAAAGCAAAAGAAGAAATTGAAAAGGTATTGGCCAAAATCAATATTCAAACAGGGGAGAGTACTGATAGACACAAGATTATGGTGTTGCACAGATTATTGGGTAAGCAAACATTGGAAAACAAGTTCAACTTCAAATTGGCCTACAGCAACAGAATCATTTACCAAGTTACCTTGAACAGAAAGAGAGATAACGAAAAAATTGACATGTACTTATTTGAGCACGCACTTTTGCTTGTGAAGCATAAGATTCAGAACAAGCGTGAACAGCACAAGGTTTTCGAGAAACCGATTTACTTGCCACTTTTGTTCGTCAATAGTGGGTTTGAAACCCCAACCATGAGAAGTGTCATCACGAACCGATACAGAGGCTCATTATTGGCCGATACTGGTCTTAAGAATAAGATTGAAACCACAAATTATATTGGAACATCATCGAATTCGAATGCCAAGCTTCAGTTGAACATCATGGGGTTGGGAAGTAATCAAGTGCATGCGAGTTTGTTTGCCGAAGATGTGACTATTCAAAATCAAGTATTACAGCAAATCCATAACCAACAAAAGAAATTGATAGAAACCAACGACTTGTTTTCTTTATACAAATTTGAGACAAGAAGATTCCATGGTAATAACAAGATCAATTGTGCTGTTCCATGCTACGGTGGTAAGAAACTCTTGTATGGAACAGACTCTGGGGTTTGGGTTTCTACTGTTCGTTCTATCAGTGCAACATCTAATGAAAAGATTTGCTCTGATCCTACTATGGTCATTAGCAAGTTGTATGTGACACAGATTGAAGTCTTGGTTGAGTATTCCAAATTATTGGTCTTGAGTGACAAGGCACTCTATGAATTTGACTTGTCGTGTACCGATTCGTTGGATCATATGAAGAATACCAAGTCAGCCAAGTTGATCTTAAATCACATTGCCTTCTTCAAGATTGGTATTTGCGATGGCAAATTGCTTGTATGTGGAGCTAAAACGGGTACGCATGCCATTAGTATATTCGAACCAACAAATCCATTTGATAAGAACCAACAGAGGAATAAGAATAAAAAGTATGAAATTCAAGAGGTTACGTTTAATTCCGAGCCGATTTCGATTTCCTTCTTGAAAACCAAGCTATGTATTGGTTGCACCAAAGGGTTTGAGATTTTATCTCTCGAGAAGGGTAAAAAGGAACCTATTTTGGATGAGGCCGATCCATCGTTGGATTTTGCTATTCAAAGAGAAACCGTTACTCCGTTGAGCATCCACAGGTTAGGTAGAGACTTCTTATTATGCTACGCTGAGTTTGTACTTTTGATTAACAGAAACGGATGGAGAACCAACCACGATTGGAGTTTATTCTGGGAAGGTAACCCACAGAACGTTGCATTATTCTTCCCATATTTGCTTTCATTTGAACCTGGATTTATTGAAGTCAGAGATTTACATTCCACCAACTTGTTGAGAGCGTTAGTGGGTGAGAACATCAGATTCTTGCATTCCAACGAGCACGAAGCGATGTACGCATGTGAGGAGAATGGGTATGACATTATTGTTTCCATTGACTTCTTGAACTTAAAACCAAAGAAGATTACTGAAGTCCTGACCACGAAGAAGTAGGTGGCTTTTGATATCCAAGATATCCAAGATATTCATTATTCATAGTATGCTTATTTGTTCCAGGCCACTGGGACAAAAAACGTTTATGAGGTTCCTCTGCGGAGGGATTATTCACGAAGTTCCTGTAGGGAACAATTCATGTTAATACACCTAATTATGCTGTTAATTTAATGTTTAATGAGGAAGGAGAGTAGGAGAGTGGGAGAGTGGGAGAGTGGGAGAGTAGGAGAGTAGGAGAGTGGGAGAGTAGGAGAGTAGGAGAGTAGGAGAGTGGGAGAGTAGGAGAGTAGGAGAGTGGGAGAGTAGGAGAGTGGGAGAGCTATACAGTGTTATAACTTGCAGTAAGTGATAGATCAGTGCTAAAGCCAGCATACCATGCTGGTGCCAACCATTAGGAATAGAAACATGGTGATGCAACGTAGACTCGTATATCTTTCTTCGCTCCGGCATATAACTTAGCTTCCTTCGCTTTTCACATGAGAATCATCGACAGTAGAGCGAAAAATTGGTTGAAAACGTTCAGAAATGGGAAGAAAAATGGCAAAAAGTTAAACAAACACTGCTGTCCTTTGGCTATCAACGACGCATAGAAGAATGTCACTCTCATCAGTTCTCGAGGTCTCAACGCCAAGCATTGACCGTCCCTTCGGATTGCACTTATGGCCCATTTTCAGCTATGCATTTGAAAAGGTGATCGGATACCCTGCGGAGGAGTTTTCGTTTATTCATCACGAAACCTTCTTAGCAAATGGATGGCATGCCATTAGCATTATCATTGCTTACTATATTACTATTTTCGGTGGTCGTTGGTTGGTCAACAAGGTTGGTATGCCAGCTCTTAAGTTAAACTTCTTGTTCCAAGTTCATAATGTTGGTTTGACCTTGATCTCATTGACCTTGTTACTTTTATGTGCCGAACAATTGATTCCAATGTTGTACAACCATGGATTGTTCTATGCTATTTGCCACAAGGATTCTTTCACCCCTAAGTTGGTCACCTTGTACTACTTGAACTACTTGACCAAGTACCTTGAATTACTCGACACTGTCTTTTTAGTATTGAAGAAGAAGAAGTTGTTATTTTTGCACACTTACCATCATGGCGCCACTGCTTTGTTATGTTACACCCAATTAACAGGCTCAACCTCCGTTGAATGGGTTCCAATCACCTTGAACTTGGGTGTTCATGTTGTTATGTACTGGTACTACTTCTTGAGTTCAAGAGGTATTAGAGTATGGTGGAAGGAATGGGTAACTAGAATCCAAATCATCCAATTCTTCATTGATTTGGCATTTGTCTACTTTGCCACCTATACCCACTATGCCTTCTGGTACGTCAACTGGTTGCCACATATTGGTGACTGTAATGGTAGTGAAGTTGCTGCTGCCTATGGTTACTTGATTTTGACCAGTTACCTTGTTTTGTTCATTTCCTTCTACATTAACATGTACAGAAAGGGATCCAAGGCAGCGAAGACTGAAGCTGCCAAAGTTGAGAAGGTAAGAGCTGACAAGGCTGTTACTACTGCCACCAAGGAATCTTCAACTAAAGTCAAGTCAAGAAAGGCATAAATCGCTTATAGTAGATCAATAGTAACCTGAATTATTTATGAATAATCGTTAAACAGGAATATATAGCAAACTGTTTATAACTACAATATAGATGTTGGTAATACAAGAAATGCTTTTAAGTAGAATTACCATCCTGGTTTCTCCTATTCGTGGCTAGCTTTCCACGGCCTTTCACAAAGCTCCAAGTTCTGGACAGGTCGGATGTTAATTGGCTTCCCCGGCAGAGGAAAATGAATCAGCTAACAAGACCTTGTTAAAGCACAAGGAGACAATTTGGCATGACGATGATGTCGATGAGAAAGCTGGACGGATTCTCGGGTGGGGAGTTGACCGAGTTCCAAGAGTTCCTGTCGAAGATTTACGAAGAGATCAAGATTCTGAGTGGGGGGGTAGCCTGTAGAAGTTGAAGGTAATAAAGCATTGAGAGAGATAAAAGTATCTTGACTAGTTGGTGAGTTAAGAGATGATGGGGTAGCGATAATGGATAAGACCTGTTGACTATGTCAGTTGCAAGTGAGGAGGTGCCAGTGATGAGCCTCTATGATGCCTACTGTCTTGAATCTCTCACAGAAATCCGTGAAGGCACCAGGGGGAAATCAACTCTCAGTATTTCCTCAATGAAACATCTTGAATATGGCAAGGCGTTCTCGTGGACAAACGGAGGATAGGGCTTCCTTGCTTCTCAAACACAGGAGGAAAGCATAAGGAGAAAGGTTATACTCCAAAGAGAGGTCTGTGCGAGTTGGTGGGAATTTATAAGGCTTTTAGTAATTAACGCAAGAAACAATTTCACTATAAACCACATACTCTTTCATTGGGTATGCCCACTTTTTTACAATGGCAGATTCTTCCGTGGAGTTTCGAAGTCTCAAAGTTGATTTGGCTGAGAGGCCTCTAATAGAACTACTCAAGAAGCTTTGAAAGTATTCACAGCCAATAGTAGACTAATAGAATGAGGAATACAGAGGGTTATTCCCATTTAGTGAGTGAGGTAATTCGATTAGAGTATTTGTAGCGTTCCAGAGATGCCAATGGGCAAAGACCAAGCTCAGCTCCATCCTGAAAGACGACAGATCATTCTGGTATTGCCAAGTCACATTTTGCTTCCTGTGAAATCGCTCTATTCTGCCATCATAGAGAAGGTCGCTATTTTTTGCAACCATCATTTTTTTGCAGCCATTCACAGTACGCACATTCGAAGACTGACGTGCATAGTTTGAGTTAAGGCTAGTTCCTGGAGGGACTCTAGTCAAAACCAGAGCAGTACCGGGTTGTTTACTCTATATCCAAGCTACTCTATTCTATGAGTTCGCTAGTTTGTGTTCATCGCATCGGTGTACCACATCTGTACCACCACCTCCTGGCACTCCAATTTGGCACCATTGACACTACTTATTGCAGCTGGCCCACAGCTAAATACTGTGAAAAATTAGGCTTGATACTGCTGTCAAATCTATGTTGGGCTGCTGGGACCGGAAGACCGCTGGATAGAAAGATAGAAAAGCAAATATGTGGAACCATCCAACTATATCATGGGAACAACAAAATCACCTCAAAGGTTGACTCTTAACATCCTTTGAGCAACCCTGCACCAAAGCATGTCGAATCTTCCCCCATTTGCACTCGACGCAAACGGTTACGAGCATTTGTTATACCCGCGTCATTGATTAGTAAATATTGACTTGTGGAGATCGGGAACGAGCAGGTGCGGATGTTCTGAGCACTTCAATTGAGCCGAGAAAATGGATTTGAATTCCAGTCATAAGGGTGGATGATTACAAAATCATTGCAAGCACGGGGGAAAGTGAATAAGGAGCTTGCCGGAATGGATGAAGCCACTTGGCCTAGTTGTTTTGGGGTTAATTTCTTGGGACTCTTGGGTTTGTTCTCGTTGTTCTGGGAGTAGTTCTTGCGGCTTTTCTGAGGGATGTTCCTGGGGATGCTTCTGGGGATGCGCTTGTTCTTGGTCCACTTGATCCTGAGGATGCGCTTGTTCTTGGTCCACTTGATCCTGGGGATGCGCTTGTTCTCCTTGATCCATTTGTTCACCTTGATCCACTTGTTCCCCTTGATCCCCTTGATCCACTTGTTCTGCTTGGCTGCCTCTATGTCGTCTTTCTTTTCTGTCCAGATATTCCTAGCTTTTGATTCCTTAGCCATGCAGAATCACAGTCCTTGACATATTCCTCTCTTAACGGGATATTAGTAATTTCAAATAATCTTGACTAATTTGGGGGCAAGGCTGGGAACGACCCACCTTGAGCGGAGATTAAAGTTGCAGCCAAAAGGTGCGAGCAAGTGAGGAAGTGTTCAGTCAACTCAACAATAAGCAGATCCAAGTAGATCAGTGGAACACTTGCTACAGCGTAGAACCACGAAAGTAAAGCTTCAGCAGAACGCCAGTAGTACAAAGAAACAATTTAGAATCGTTCCATAACCTTACCTCTTTTGTCATTACGCGGGCTACGAGCACTAGGACTGGGCTAACGGCTAAGCAACGGTGGCATCGAGCAATTAGCAACAACGAACACGAGCAACAACGAACAACGAACACGAGCAACAACGAACAACGAGCAACAACGAACAACGAACACGAGCAACAACGAACAACGAACACGAGCAACAACGAACAACGAACAACGAATAAACAATGCGCAACTCAACATTAAACAAGCAAGAGTAAACGAATCCAAGGCTTTGCTTTGGACCCCGAGAATGTTTCCGCTTGCTACTACTCATCCATGCTTGAATTCGCCAAGTTCTGTGTGTTTAAGCATTGATGCTGAGACAGCACCCTAGCGACCAAGGCTCATGTGGGCATGGTGTTACCAGAAAACAGATAGCATGTGGAGTCTAGGAATGCACTTCCTGGAGAGCACTAAAGGCCTGAGCCCATGGTACAACATCTAGAGTCTCACTACTAACCACATGACCACGCATGACGTGGTGACAAAGCGACAACCTTACGGAAAACTCGGATCAAATCGCGATATCATAGCCAATCCAACCCCTCCGTTGACGTTGCATTGAAGACTCACCAAAGGCTGAATGGCTGCTGACGGAGTGGCTCAAGAGCCTCCCTATGATTTGTCAATCGGTCCTAAAGAATTATCTCCGAGAAAAGGCCGTCGCAAAGAATAAGCCCTTGCAGCAATACCATCAATGTGGTTGCCAAAGTGTTTTGTTTTCGTAATTATTTGGGGGAAACCCCTATTCCTGATAAGAAATTGCCGGTGTATCCTTTGGTTTAAGCCTTACGATTGAACCAAAAGCTTATGAGTCAAGAAAACGGTGGATCGTCGAGCTTCACTAAGCGTTCGTAGTTGGGTGCCTGTGGCTCTGCGTTAGACAGCTACCATCTAATCACACCAGGTACCTCGCCGTAGCCATCTACAGTCTTTCCGGCGTGCTCTCCTTAAGTGCTCACGATGCACGGCTGAGATGGCGAATGCCTCAAAGTGGAGGTGAAAATGGCGTCCTTTTTATTTCCGTTGGGTTATGAGAATAATAGGAGTTTTCATAGCCAAGGCTTGGAGGCCATGCATCCTTCTGGTTCGTACCAGTAGGTGGGTGGCGAGAGAATGATAGAAGAGTAGGCTCAAGGGTTCAAGCTCGTTTACCGAGTTAATACTCTACCAAGTTGATAGTGTCTCAGAGACCTTCTCCAGCTTGTCTTGTTTATTGGAGGAGTCAAGCGCTTGAACTCCGCATTTACCATGTCTTTTAGCATGTCTTTGACTGTGAATTTGTCATGCATTAAGAAAGTATCGGGCCGCCTACGGGAATAAGAGCGGCTGAGGGAAACTGCGTAGTTTTAATTCTTTTTTTTTTTGGACTATGCTAGCAATTTTTCATATAAAAGAACCAAGATATCGTCCAAAATATTAAGAGAGATTAATCTTCAATTGTATCTACCCTGTACTCTTACATTATGTTATCTCAATACCAAACATCGCCTAAGCGCACAACACTTCCATCGATTCATTCCTTGTCGTTAGACTTGCCTACATTTAACTTCCAAAAACAGAGCTTACCAGTGCCTGTAACACAATATGGGTATCAACCATACATATCTTCGGTTCCAAGTACCTCTAACTATAATGAATCCCGTCTTTTCAGTCCTATTAGTTCTCCAGAACAACAACAGCAACAACTGAAGCAGCAAATAGAACAATACTATCAATACCAACCTCAACCTCAACCTCAGCCCCACATTCAAGTTCAAGTTCTTGCGCAGGCACAGCCCGGCCAACCCATTCAAAATGTGGTGCTTCAAAACCCAGCTGCTGGCCAGCTAGAAGGCTCTTCATTGGAAGGCCAAGCCATCCAAGTCATTCAACCCACAGCCCAACAATTCCAGTACAGCCTGTACGTTCCACTCACACATTCAAGATCGGCTTCGGATCCAACTCTGAAGGAAGTTTCCCCAAGAATGTCACCAGTACCAACCTCCGCCAAAAGAACATATGATCTGATGACTCCTGAGCTGGAGTCTCAAGAGGAGGAGAAGTTCGACTTTTCTGACGAAGATTCAAAGAAGAACAACAAACCACGCAAGAAGAGACAATGCCCGGAGTGTAAGTTGTACTTTTCGAACTTGGCCACCCACAAATCCACCCACTTAAAGCCAACGTCGAGGCCTCATATCTGTAAGTACTGCAACCGTGGGTTTGCTAGACCAAATGACTTATTTAGACATGTCAAGTGTCACTGGAAGGAGATCGGGAGTGATAAGGGCCAATTTAAGTGTCCATTCAAGAAGTTGGATGTTTCCAAGGATGTTGAGTCGGAGAGTACAGAGACAGATCATTGCTGTCACAACACAGGGATCTTTTCAAGATGCGACACATTCAAGAACCATCTAAAAGCTATACATTTCCAGTACCCTAACGGTACCAAGAAGGATCAAAGAATGAAGGTGGCTGGTAAGTGTAGAATGTGTCAAGTTGAGTTTAAGAACGTTGATGACTGGTTGGTGAACCACGTTGACAAGAACGCCTGTGCATATGCGATCAATCTGATCAAGAAAGAGAGCACACTTTAATGGGATATATGTGTATAATGCTAATGAATAACGAATGGGTAAGTATGAGTGTAGAAGAGATAGAGGGAACAGCAGAGGAAGTGGTTGATTGGAGAGACTAGGCGGGTGGAACTGGATAGGGCTGCCTAGAGTCGACTTCGTACAAGTACCATTCCCAGCTAGTACTAGCTCCCAGCTAATACCTCCACCACCTTCTTATGTCCACGGATTGTTGAGAGTACGCCGTTATTTCCAAGCAATCGGCCTTACTAAACACCTCGATCTCGTAACCATAACTAAGCAACACCAAACTCTCGGATGTCAAGAGGAAGTCGGATATCAAGAGGAAGTCGGACGGCAAGAGGAAGTCGGACGGCAAGAGGAAGTCACACATCGTCCACCCCCCCACATCCGGAGAGGAAATTAAGTTAATGATACCTGCCCCATCTTTCGTCCCCCTCAGTGTCGTCCCCCTCAGTGTCGTCCCACCAGTGCCCTCCTCCCACCAGTGCCCTCCTCCCACCAGTGCCCTCCTCCCACCAGTGTCCTCCTCCCACCAAGTCTCTGAGTAGCGTAAGATCAAGATTAGCCCTTTTGAGCCACATCAAGTGCAACTCACCTATTGTCCGTGCGGTCGTTCATGTGTAAGCCGTCCACCAGCAAGCATCTCCGTTGTTGGGTATGTAGGACTGCCCTTCCCAAGGATCTTTCCTGTTTAGGAAGGTGTATTTTCTTTTCGCAAATAAATATTAAATTTATACCAATGCTCGAGCACAAAAAGAAGGGCTAAGGGAGAACTACAACAAGCCAATACCATTGAATAGGCACAATGTGCGAGATTATCTCGCTGATCGTACCTAAGTTGGATAATCAGCTTCTATTGCTTTGCTCAGTATCACATTTTGTTACCGACCTGCCTCAAAGCCCACACTGCATCATATGGTGGTCGGAGTACTGCTCCAGAAATCCGAGCCTCTGATCGAATGAAATTAAATTGACGATTTCCCCGTGTATGTGGGAGGTTTGTCTCCAATATGGTTGAGACTGCTGTTGCCCCACACGGCTTTAGTCCAGTGCTTTAATCTTCCGTGCTTTAACCATGTACGCTCAGAATGCCGGTTTTTGAATTCTGTAAATATAGGCAAGTCTGCTGCATTTCGAGAGCATGTGCTGGAGCCCGATTGCAATCGTATTGTGTGGGAAGTTCGGATTGCAAGGTAGATCAGGTGTTGGTGGAGAGGCGTGCTATGTTGCCGTCTGGGTTCTGTTGAGTGTTAAGGGAGTAGTCGTTTATCTGACCTGTGCTTGAACAATTAAAGATGTACCAATGTACCAGTGTACCAGTGTCAGGGACGAGTATTTCACTGGAGTAACAACCTGTAATTGTATGTATCAGGTAGTTGACAGACTGGTAGAGGCGGTGGCCTTGTGGGGAGACAGTCCAACGAGAGATAGAGGAAGTGGGCATTGATCAACTATGCCAGCATTGGGTCGCTGGATCATCTTTGCACTAATAGTTCTTATTGGACTCATTCATTCCCCACGTCTTGTTCAAAATCTGTGGGTTTCAATACCCCATCTTTATCAGCCAATCAACACAAGTTTCACCTCTAGGTCCCTGAACCACCTCAGCCCAATCCCAACTTACTGAAAAGACCATCCTTAGGTACTTTCCAACTACTACCTAAGCAGAAACCCACTCTTTCGTGTCTGGCGAGATCAAGTTGTTCAACCCCAAACCAACGACTCCTTATCACTCCTTCAACATGCCTACCATTATTGCTGTCAACAGATGTGGAGATCTAGCTTCAGCGTGAATTAACGAATAATGCTATCTAAATACGTGGTTCCCAGCAATGCGATCTAATCAACAGATCCCTATCATTCAACATTCTTGCAGCTTCAAGCCAACACCTCTTAGGACCTTTATCTGGAAAACTTTTGGTTTATCCGGAGACAGCCGTAGGTTCGTTCAATCAAATGAAACACCACATTTCCTCTAATTTAAACTATCTGATTAAGCCTCTTCCTATCCTTTCCAAGCTATCACACACTGACAATTCTTCGAATGGTATCGAACACTGCAATACATATCTCAGAAAGAATCTGGTTTGACATATCTACAGGTTAAGAGCCAGAACATAGATTAGGGTTTGCAACCATCCACATTTTCCAAATGCCTACCACCATTGAATCAATTCACCACCAAAGAGCTACTACAAACAAGATGCATTCCAATTGCAAGTGCATCACATTCCACCTTGATCTTATTACGTATTCACCAAACCAGAAGTGATGCCACCTAGAAGTATCCTCTCTAGAAGTATCCTCTCTAGATGCATCCGTTTCCAGTACCATCGGTATTTTCCATCTTCAACGCTTTGCTCATCTCAAACAGTACATATCCGCTACCAACCAATAACCGGATCATATTAGTCAACGAATTTACCCAAATAACCTCCGTAGCATCAACCAAACCCGGCTTGCCCGTCCCTGCTCTTCTCCCATAGATTACCACTGCCTGTATGGAAATGCATGCCATGACCATGTGACCACCACTGCAACAAACTGCTCTGGACATCCCTTCCTTCTCTTCCACTGTAGCCGAACAATCTCAAGCTTTAGATCAACCAAGAAGCCCACCCGTACTTCTTAGTTGTTCCCGTTGACGGTGAAGCCTTTGGTCATCCCCATATCGCCCTCGGTTTGCTCCTCCACCCAACAAATATCGAAATGGCTGTGAAATTCGTGATAAATTCGAATGCCCTGGCTTTACTTATAAGTAACTCCAAGGCACCCAAGTCAAATCTTTAAGCAATAACACCAGCTTGAACAATATGATCCTCCCGGTTTTTAAGTACACTGTATTGGTATTCTTGGCTTCGTCGATCAAGACGCTTCCATTTGCTTACGTTCTTAGATTCTACTACCAGGTTGCAACTGCGTTGACCTTATCCAGATCTAAGTTCCTTCGTACGAACAGAACCAACACCTACGGCATAACCACTCCAAATGACATTTTCAAATGGGTTTCCCTCGATAGCTATGTGTCTCCGTTGGAAATTGACATGTATTTGCATAAATCCAACTCGACGTATTTCTTGGACTTGGACATCGCAAGAACCAAGTTGATTGCCCGTGTTTTCCAGAAGTTGTTCTACAATTGCTATGACAACGTGAACGGGGACTTCAAGAGCTCTAAGAAGATATCAAATTATCCATATATACCGATTGCAACGGTTCAATGTGCGTTCAAGAGAGAGTTGAAACCATTCCAGAGATTCAAAATTAGCTCTCGTGTATTCGCCTGGGACAAGAAGTGGCTATTCATTTTGTCTAAATTCACTACAAAGGGAAGTAAAGGCGAAGACAAGTTACATGCTTACGCCATCACAAAGTATGTGTTCAAGAAGAACGGTAGAATCACTATTGTTCCTGAAGAATTCATTAAGGAATGTGGATTATGGGACGAATCCGTAGCTGAAAAGAACAAACTGTCCTACAAGTTGGTGCAAGACTTAGCTGAAAACCAGGACTGGGAAGAGCTTTGCGGAGAGGTCCAAAAGAAGTTAGATGCTGAATTGAACATTTAGCCTTATTTATTACATAAACTAGAATAAAATGATATCAATAAATTAAAACCCCGTGAAGTGTACCCTTAAGAGAATCTACTAAATCAAAATAGCATTTTTGTTATTAATCTGAATAAATATACTATGGAAAAGGGAACTCTCATGCAAGTCCAAACCCTTCATGACCTTCCGTGATAGCAAGTAATAATGACCCACGCAAAGTTTCATAAGTTTCATACGCTGGCAAATCGATTTGGTTGAAACATGTATGTGAAGAAGGTAATCTTTCAGCAGAACCGTAATCTCTGTGGATACTAAATTTGCAAGTGCCATTTGCCCCACTCAACTCTTTGAAGCCATTCAATGGGACCTTGGAAGTACCTGTAGCAAACTGTAACAACTTGGCCCGCTCTTCATTATCAAACAGTTTAACGGCACGCCAGAACCATTGGATTTGAATGGATGAAGGAGAATAGTTGTTGTATGTTGAGTTATTTTGCCAGTCATTGACACTAATATCTGGTAACCCAGAGATTAATAATTCCAACTCTTGTTCGTCGAAGATTGCAACAAGATCCTTTGGAATAATCTCGTGGAATCCAATAAGGAAGTTGTCCATTTGTTCAGCTACAGAGGTTTGTAAACGGTACTCCACAACTTTACTAACGTATTCAACCTTGTTAGCCTCTGTAACAGGAATATTTCTGCCGTTAGGAATCAAATCAATAGTCTTGTGTTCACCAAATTCGTCTGCCTCTACTGAGAAGTCTTCTGTGATCACGTCTGTGATGTCATTTTCTAACATCCACATTAATGACCTGAAATATTCCAAGTCAAGTGTTTCCATATCCTTAAGTGAAACTGATCTACTCAATATTCTTTTATATACGGCTCTGGAAAAGTGACAGTCAAGGAAACAGTAATCGTAAATGGCTTTACCAATGATTCTTCCAATAAACTTGAAGAATGATAAATGTTCAGGATTCACATATGAAGTACGGTTAGGATGAAATGTCGTTTCATCTGAAGCCACTGGAGTGAATAATGCATAATCAGGATTGAACATTTGCCTAGATAGCACTTGGAACCATTCTCGTGTAATACCACCTGCATCAACACCAGCCTCTCCTTTGAAATTGATGTCTAATTTTGAGTTCTTAAACTCCTCCTTAGACTTGAAAAATAATGCACGGTACGAATCTAAGAACACCTGGTCACGGCGAATGTTAATGGACAATTTATTGTTATCATTCTTGCTCTGGTGTAGTTTCCTGTCGAAGTAGTTCTTTTTATTGTCGAACTCTAAGACTCTTGGGTTTCTAACTAGCATTCCAAATGGCCCACTCATCAAGTTAGGATTGGTCCTTACCATTTGATTCAAGATCTTTTTGTGCTCATCTGTGAAAGAAAAGAACAAGCGTTCAATTGGTTCTTTACTGAAGTCAATCTTCTTGGCTTCATATTTTAAAACATCCTTTATTTGCAAATCCCTCACCTTGCTGTGCTTGCAAACCACCATCAAAGCCTCTATAAGGGGAAGCAATGCAGTGGTCACATTAGACAAATCAAGTCTATCTTCAAGAATTCTAAGACAGTCACTTAACGCGTCCCAAAGGGTTCCAAGAGCTAGCTTTTTATACAAAGACGTCAACTCTTCAATTTCATCTATTTTTCCGAACTCAGTCTTTTCATTCGCTTGCTCTCCCATTGATTTTGTTTCAACTGCCTTAAATGCCTTTTCAGCACTCTTCTCCTTCTCACTCTCAAACATGTAGTCAAGAGCTGTCAAAATCCGTAACAATTTCGCTTGGTCAGATGAAGGAGCGCTAAACTTTGAGAAGGACTTACTCTCAGTGCTATAGGCACCACTGAGACCAAGTTCCTTCGTCAATTCATTAAGATCAGTAATTATCTTATGACCCAAAGTAGTTGCCTGATCAGATAATTCCAAAGAAAAAACTCTTTGTGCATTCGCTAATACTGACAAATTTTGAATACCCCCAATAGCTCTTCTAAACGTAGTATTTGAGCAATCATCTGCAACCAAAATCTTAATGATTTGACGAAGATTTGTGTCAGGGATAATGGGTGGTGAAAACGGAGGTTTGGTTTCCTCGTTCGCAACCTTCAGCAAAACACGCAAAGGCGCACTGGCGATCTGGATAACTCTAGCAGAGATGTCCATAAACGTTTGGTCGGTTTGAATTGCCTTGTTGTCAAGCAACTTCAAGATGTAATTGATGGAAAATTTATTCTCTTTCTTAAGGTTCTTTCTATTGACCTTCTTGGACATGAATGGGTTTTCATGCTCTGTCAATAAATAGTAACGCAAGTGTGTATTACGTTCTAACAAGTAATCAACTGCTTCAATCATTTGAATTCCGATGATAATTGTCGTGCTACCGGATGGTAGCTTATAGTGTGCCTTCGTTCCGAGAGCCCTAGCCATAACTTGGGTGTATACTCTTTCAATCGATTTTTGACTGTATAAACCTTCATGCAATATCGCAATAAGCAATCCCATGATTTCAACACGACTCTGCTTGCTGAAACACATATAATGCAATGTATGGTAGATATGCTCTCTCTGATTAATAGTCAAAGGCACGAAAAGTAGACGAAGTAACGATGCAACTCCCTGGCGGTCAATCATTGGTGTGAAAAGTATTTTTCTTCCCTTTTTGTCTGCAGCATGCGCTGTATTGCTAACTTGATCAGTATTAACTGGATGATGGTCACCTTGCTCAGCAAATCCCACATCCGTTGAATCTGCTTCTCCATCGTCATCATGCTCTTCATCTTCGTCTTCCTCATCAAAGTCGTCATCATATCTCATTCCTAATGAAGAAAAGTTCCGAGCCATTGACTCCAGCTGGAGAATTTCTTCCCTTATTTGCAGCGGTAAAGCATTCAAAAAGTCAGGATCAATTTCTCTAGCATCAGTACCAGAGCTTGTTGCATTTGCTCTTCTCTCTCTAACATGCTGAGTGAAAACTTCTTCACGCATGTCATCGGGTAATGCCTCGAAGAACTCTGGGTCAATATCAGTTCCACTAATATCAACTTCACGGTCGCCTATACGAACCATAACAGGTTCAAGTTCCGCGGCACTTTCTGGTTCATTGAATTCACGTTCAGTAGCCTCTTCTTCCTGTCTCATTCTCTCCTCTTCTTGCTTTTTACGGTGTTTCTCTTCGCGTTCTTTCCTAATTCGTTCCACTTCAGCCCTCTTCTTCTCGAACAATACTAAACTGTCATCTTCAATACGTTCGATGAGCGGAGGCATAACTCTGAAGATGACATCATCCTTGGCTCTTGGGTAGAACAACTTCATTGAAGTAATCCAGCGTTCTCTTGTTGAGTCCACGGAAAGATCATCCAAAGACCTCTCTGGGTCGATACCTCTGTTACCAAGGTTGAAAATATTTGCAAAAACTCTGTTCAAAGAGTTCTCATGTGGTACTCTATGTGTCTGGCCATTTATACGCACTGTTCTAAAAGCACCACCATGATGCGAATCACCTCCAAAAACATTGCCTATTAACTCAAAGAGTGGCTCAGCAATTTGTGGGGCAGTAGGAATATCAAGATCCAGCTCATCATCGTCAGTTAAATTATCTTCAGATTCATTGCTTTCAGGGTCATGATAATGCTGATGCTGGTGGTGATGGAACCTGTCACCGCCAAGGCCCGTTCTTACAGAAGTATCACGACGAACTCTGCTTGAAATATCATCGTCATCATCGACAGAGGCCTCTTCATTTGCGGAGGAGTTACTATCTTCAAATTCTTCAATCCAACCATCCAATTCTCTATCGTCGTATTCACTAATATCACCTTCGTCACCAAAATGATAAAAGTCAGAACCTTCCTCAGAGTCACCTCCATCTTCGGATCCACTGTCAATGCTTAAACCATCAATTATCTCTATATCATTCATGCTGTCAGAATCATCATCGTCAGAATCGCCATCATCAACGGAATCTTCTTCTTCATCTTCATCCATTCCATCATCATAGCTATTACCCATTGAAATGACTTCATCCACATCATCTTCAGAATCACTGGAAGCGCTATCGATGCCATCACTATCAGAGATAGCAGAATCATCCTCAATTTCATCGCCTGACATCAAAACTTCCATGGGGCCGTTTTCATCATAGTACTCAACGTCTTCTTCTTCGGTATCGTAGTCCGCGTCATACATTCCAAGAGTGGAGTTTCTAAATAAATCAGGAAGCTCCTTGTCTTCCACATCGTCTGGAACTATATCGTCATCATCCTTATCACCTTGATATTCTTCTGCTAACAATTCCTGGAACTCAAACTTTGCTTTACTCAAAAATGAGAGTGGCTTAAGACCAGTTTTTATAACTTTGTCCACATCTGGGAAATTCAAGTCCAATTCGGCCATGATAGCAGTAATCTGTTGTGGAATTTGCTTCTCGCTGAAAACCTTGGAAAGATAAAATAAGTCGTACTTGGTAGCATCCTTACTCAATAATTGGTCCGTCATCTCTCTTGACTTTAAGGAAATAACAGCACCAACCAAGTCAAATAAATCAAGCAATTTTCCATATTTTGATTTGAAGGAAATCAAGCTCGAAGTATCTTTCAAGATCTTCAACATCACATCAGCAAAGAACCTTCTAATGAAGGCCATATCAGGATCTTCCTTTTTGTGGTTAGGAGAATTCGCTTCATTCAATATTGGAGTCGAGACAAACCCAATAATGGCAACTTTGGCAATCAGTGCTATTGCATTTCGTCTTTCATACTCAATACCTGTTGATTCTAACAGATGTGTTGGAATCAACTGGTGAATAAAGAAGTTCAAGGCGGTCAGACGAGGCTTTTTGTTATCAGACAGTTTCTTCTTAGAGAATGTAAGGAATTCTAGTTTGCACTGCTTATAAGACCCTAAAAGCTCAGCAATTGCTTGAACTAGGAAAAACGCATATGCAAAGTTAGTATTTTTGAATAACTCTCCAGTTTTATCAGCCTTTTTCTTCTTGTTTTCTGGTTCCACCTTTTCCGACTCTGGTGTCGAAAGCCAGTCTTTTTTGACAACTTCCATCAATTCCTTTAATAAGACATGAACAATCCCACTTGCTTCTAAATGTTGCAATTCTTTATCTTGGGAGCTTTCTGCATTTGATTTCTGGTCATCTATGCGAATTATCAGCATCTTGCCGCTGTAATATTCGGGAGTTCCGTCATATCCATCCAAACGAATCATATTAGACAAGATCTCCACATACAATTGAGGATCACGAATAATCATAGCAGCAGATTCTCTTAAGCAATTGTTAAGATCTCTCTTCACCTTCGGATTATTGTTCAACAATGAGGACAATTGCGTAGTCATGTTCGCACGCATAACTGCCTTGTTTTCTACGCATCTTCTCACAAGAATGATTAACGCTTGTTGCAATTGTCTGGTTGCTTGGTCCCACTTAGTCATAAACTTAGGAAGGCGGAGCAAGTTTCGTAAGACTTTTGATTTTGCAATTTGAGTATTATGATTATCATCTGAGGCATATAATATCAAAATTCGAGCAACTTTCAATGCAGATTGTTGGTCCGTTATGTTTTCAACTTCGATTAAACCTTTAAAGATAGTATCGTTCGACTCATCCTCTATCAAAAATGGAACTGGTAAGTCCTCATTTTTTGGATACGGAATACTTTTGAAGAGCAAAATCTGTTCGAGAATTGCTAACGAGTGAGTGAAGTACTTTTCATTAATGGACGCCACATTGGTGGATACTTCATTTGCAACAAAGGCAACAAATTTTGCAAACACTGTAGAATTTTTAGTGCTAATGGTTTCATTTTTTAATAAAAGAGAGAGCAAATGAATGCTCACACCCAAGTCATCACCCTTATTGTCTTCAATATCAACTAAATGAACAATACATTCGAAAATGTCCTTTGCAATTGAGTCAGAAGGCAGATCCGATGATAATGATGCGGAAATGAGTAACTCTGAAATCGATTCCACTGCATCAGGGAAGTAGCGAGCAAAATGTAACCAGGTGCTGCCCAAATTATCTTTGTACGATTGACGCAATTCTCTCAATTCAGAGAGCATTCGACTTGGAGGGAATTGAAAGTTTCTGTTCAATGACTCCTTAGCGAGGAATTCGTTGTAGTTATCTACTTCTTCTGCAATGAAGTCCATCCTGCGAACTTCAGGCCACTTCTTAGTGTAAAGTTCAACTGGATTCATTACCTTAACAACTTTTTCAGCTTCTTCAGCATTCAATCCAAAGTAAGTTAAATACTCCATGTTGTCTGCGGTAGTTACCCCCCGCACGTCTAAAGGAACAAACTCAATTTCCTTTTTACTTAACAATTCTATTGACATCGGAATTATTTGGTCCGCAATTCTATTTGGTATATTCTGAGCTTGAAGCTTAGTAAAATTTGGTGCATACAACGCCGAACCCAATCCTACAACATTCTTGAGCAAGTCAAACACAAGTAACCTAATTTGCGCCAAAAAAGCAAGGTTTACTTCATTATCGTCATCCTTAGCAAACCCACGAGAGAAAAAATACCTTGAATGTATCATTTGTTGTACTTTTCTGGAGGTTGCTGAAGTCAGGAAAATGATAAGAATTTGATAAAGGGTATTTTTCAAGATACTGTAGTCTGTAGTCGTGAGATAGTGTACATCTTGCAACTTTGCCACCTCTGTTGTGTCAAGATTGAGTAACTGATTCCAAGCATCTGCGGCATATTCTCCTAAAATAGAATAGCAACCATGTTGAAGGTATGAGTATGCTAGGGAAGTCAAAACGAGATCCTTGCATGTTAAAGAATACAAGAATAGATTGGAAATTCCCAACATATAACAAGATTTGTAGTACTTGTTTGTAAATTGTCTTTGCAAACATGTTGCCATTGTTTTACCAACAGCAAGGGTAATTTCCACTGCACCCTTACGCCATTGAATGCTAACGTCATCCTGTCTTTTGAACATGCATACGCTTCCGATTGAAGTAAAGATACTTGCGATAAAGTTCTGGAAAGCATAGTTGTAAGACCTCAATTGCAACGAATTCTTAAACTTTGCACTCGTTCCGTTCTGTACCGGTTTTTTATTCTCAATCTCAGGGTCCACAGTGTTCACAACAATCGGTGGTTCGTCTTTTGGAAGTTCATAGTTTGGTCTAGTTTGGTTGTAAACTTCATCTGGCATATTACTACGCAGAATTGTGTCTTCAATTACACTTCTTTCAAAAAGCTTTCCCAAATACGGTATTACCACAAGCCCTTCACCCCCAAACAAATCAATAATTTGATTGACACGTTCACGGAAGATGTAAGTTGGGTCAATGTAAATTTCTGCAGTAATACTCAACATTATATTCACTAAGTTGAGACTTTTCAAAACAGAAGTTGCAGTATGGGCTGTTAATTCGTCAAATTGGGACCAATATGAAGTATTGGTATCAGGATAATTAATGTAATCTTGAACTTCTGGAGCCTCAAGGGCCTGCTTTAAGATCTTGAACAAAACAGGCAAACCAAATTCTCTTTTCTGACTATCAAGATACTTTAAGGTACCCATCAATGTTACCAGACTGTTATAGTTACTAAAATCGTATGGCAAATTTTTCAATGTAAATAATTTAAACCAGTCTTCACAGTTTGTCTTTTCAACAACTTGTTCACCATTTTGCTGGACAGAGCCATTGAGGAAAAAGAACACGTTGTCAAGAAGAGTACCATACTCTGAGTGTTCCCAATCATCAATTTGGTTTGATCCTTCCTCATCAAACAAAATCATTTCAGTTTTACTTTTGTATAAATTACCTTGAGGAGAGGTATAAAACTGAACACCTTTAATCTTGGAGTCCACATATTCTGGAATAAGCTTGATCAATTTTGCGATTTCTTCGATCACAATTGGCTTTAAGGTAGGATAATGCCTTCCCAATTCATCAAGAGAACAACCCAAATTAAGAGACATATGGTTACGTACCAACTCTTTTGCACAGTCCAACTTATAGAATGACTTGAAGAATGAAGCAATTGTGCCCTTTTGAATTACTTTCTTCAATCCATCATTATTCAAGCAAAGTGCACCAATAACCTCTACAAGTGAAACCATTAAAGCACTCAGAGGAATAAATAAAGCTTCATAAGAGTCCAAAATAGTATCCACCACTTTTGCTTCATTCAAGATGGAAAATGCAGTTGGCTCGTTATGAATAATATAAAAAACGGAGTCAATAGTTGAAGACAAAATAGAAGGACCAAAAGTGGTTGGGTGGTTCAAAATCTTGTTGAAGCTTTCCAACAAATGCGAGTCAAACAAGTTACGTGAACGGTCTCCAAGGTCCGATTGAATGAGACCGGAAACGAGTTCCATCAAATTCTGAATATATTTTGCTTGTTGGTAATCAATGTTGAGATATGGGTCTATATTCCCGGCAGGAGATGTAAGGGCAAAGTCAACTTCATTCTTAATAGAATCAATTAACAAGACAAACCCGTTCTTGTTAATAAAATCAGTTATTGGCTCAGTCTGAGACAGGCTAAGGTATGTCGAGGTTAAGTGAATCGCCAGTGTTATTGTTCGCTTGTATTTGGTGTTGCAGTTGAAAAATCCCATTAAATCGTTTAGTATTCCCCCAGTGGTTAATCTGACAACCAAAGATTTAGTGTCAATAAGGACTTCCAACATTTGTAAGAATTGGACAGCACCATCTTCGTAAAAGTCTGCACTATTATCTTTTAGTTTCTTGTTGATGTGTCTAATGCATTGGAAGAGGATACCATGGTTGACATTCCCACTCATACACCTTAATAAATCATTTCCCCAAGTTTTTTTAAGAGCGATTGCATCCAATGATTTCACTGCCAGCAAGTAGACATGATTGGGAACTCTTGCTTCATTTTCAGAGTGTATCAAGTCCACCAAAAAACTGAAAATGTAAGGTTCTGGTTCGAAAAGCTTTGCCAGGGTATACTGGGATGAACACATGCAACTTGTGAAGCCTATGGCAAGACACTTTATTTGTAATATTTTTTCTCTCAATTTTATAGCATCATAAGACTTGTCGTTAAATGCCTTTGCAGCAGGGGCAACTAAGCCGAATTCAAACCAATATTCTTTGGGGATGACTTCACTTGCTTTGTCGAATATTTGTTCGAGGGTAAGTTTGCGAACAGACTCTTCAGAGAGAAAGAACACAGAATGTCCAGGTAACATATGAGATTTGGCAGTAACTTGTGCGTTTTGGTCACCTGAATTGGATGTGGAAGGGGTATTATGATTGATTGAAGGAGTTGGGATGATTGGATTGGCAGCAATATCAGTTTCAGGGGTTTCATTCGCTTGTTCAGTCTTTCTTCTTTTTGATTTTTTAAGCTTCCTCTTCGAGTTTGTTTCTGTTGATTTAACATCAGTTGTAACCCCTTCAGTTACATCTCTGAAGTATTCAAAATTCAAACTCTTCCATTTTGATGGGTACTTCTTTTCCGTGGTAATAGTATCGATGTAGTTATAATGATCACCCACAATACTTGGCTTTTCCTCTTTTTCCTTTCCATGTCTGTAGTTTGGCGGTACTGCTGGTGGATATGCTTTTGCAATTGCCAAAACCTTTTGCTTAGCAGCTTTCGGTGCCGAGTCTCCTCCAGATTCGGAAGTAACATAATACTTCGCTAGTGCAAGTGCAACATCCATAGCATACAACCTTATGTCTACAGTTGGTGTATTGATCAATGCATAGATTCTCTCCGAACTGGAATAAAGCAGCCTATATGAGCAGTGTTCAATTAAGATCAATGTGAGCTTTAAACATGCAGTTGCAATGGTTTGATCCAATAATGAAAAGACTTGTAATTTAGGACAAGCATCGTTGAGGCCATACTTTTCAATGGTAGCTGCAAAGAAATCATCTATTCTGTTTAAAACTGGAATCCAATGGGTCAAGTTACAACGGGGCCCTTCCCATGGTGTAATGTTAGAAACTTGCTCGGCAAACTCCGGCCAATCGCATGATGTAAGCAAATCGATCAAGAGCTTCAATTCAGCTGTCACAACACTAGGCACATGGTTCTCCTTTTGGTTGTTAATCATCTTGAGTTTGTCTTTGGTCTGTTTGATTAGGTGATTCGTTTTAACATTAGATAATTTACTAACGGTTTTTTTTGCCCTTCATTAGTTTTTGATGTCGGGCACGACGCGAAGAGGTGGTGCTAAATTAAAGGTGAAGAGATAGATGGAAATGGTTGAGGAGAATGCTCTGAGTTAGAGCTTTTACGGGTGGTAAGAGATTTGGATTAAAAGAATTGTTACAAATTGTTCAAGGAATGCTGTTGCTTTGCTGTTGTTATTCAATGTTATCACAATAAAATGGGTCTTGTGACTAATTTCGATGTGGCTGGCAGATAAAGAGTCAATTCAAAAGTCAATAAGTGAACAGTGTTTGTCATTAACTATGAAGACATTCAATGAAGGTAAATGAGTATTTGCGTTTGTTAATCTTGTCAGAACCAAGACTACAGTATTGAGGTTGTTGGAAAAATCGAAAATACGATGGGTATTCATTTTAGGGAGTTGGGTCTTAATTCTTTAGATTCATCTATCTCCACAGGTTCAAAATTGACCCCAAGAGAGTTCACTTCCCCAGATCCCACCAGTTTTACTCTCTCTAAATGGTGTGGGTCAGCAGTGCTTATTCGGCACTGTCACCAACACTTCTTGTGATAGAACTTGAGTGGTCAGCAAGAGAATCTGTGATCGAAGCTACTAATCGTGGTCCCTGGTCTCAAGCAAACCAACTTCAGTTTCAGTTACTTCACAGCCATAATCTCGTTCCATCTTATCACTGAATTATGGTGAAGGTGAAAATAGCATCAGGTGGAGGAGCATCCGCTTTCATAACAACTGGAAACCTTATTTAAACATAACTCCGACGTCTTCAATACACTCTGCCTACATTCAATTTATAAATACTTGTATTTATTGGTGAAAATATCTAAATAAAAAACCATTGGTCGACGAATCAACAAAAAGGATTGACTATAGCCACACTTACAAGCTTTGCAGCTAGTAAGAGTAACTTGTCAGACAGACACTTGTACCCACCCAAGACAAAGTCCTCCGAAAAGGCATAATGTAAAGGGTCAAGATCATCGCTCCTTTCAAGTGCACTTCGACCCAAGGGTCAAAGCACACATAATAAAAGGCAAAGTATTAATATGTAGATGACCGGACTGCTAAGAGTCACGGACAAGCTAAATTAAGTTCTCACTTTGAGGGTACAAGGGTATCTTACTCATCAACCAAGTTGGATTCAGTGGCTCATTAGTAGAGTCAAAGAGAGACGTGACCTATAGAAATGATCCTATGAAGTACGTCGACAAAGAAAAAAATATAAAACCCTTAAGAGAAGTTGGTTCTTGGTCGTTTTTATACTCTGCGATGAGGTGTCCGGGTAAGCCAAATATTGTTCATGTATCTCGCAGTATATGCCCTATAAATTTTGCAGCCAATGTGTGTATCCACCTCATAGCCAACAGTGATTCTGCCAGTCACTAATACTTCTTGGTCATTCTGACGTGAACAGTAAAGAGGAGAGTATCTGTTTCAAACACTGGATAAGACAGCAGGATAGAAGAAGAAAAAGATGGCATTCTTTGTGGGGACAGCACACGTATTTCCTTCAACCAGAGGTGCATTCGCCTACATTGGTGCCCGTTCAAGTATGGCAACAGTCTACAATGTCATAGTAAATATTTCATAGTCCGGACCAATGTTCTATCTATGTTGCAATGGGATACTTCGGCCAAATTTCATGCATACTGGTTATGAAAATTTCATCGTATACTGATACTAATTAGATATTAATAGCATATATCGGAAAAACGTATAGTCTGTCTTGTAATGGGATAGCTCCTTTCCATAATCTATATGACTTCTTTTAATTTGAGTATTTTGTACATTACGTCAAAGTTGGACAGAATGTGTCAATTTCTAAATATAACTTTTGAAGTACCAACGGCTGCAAATTTGATGAGCCGTGCCTTCTAGCACCATCTCGTTCAAGTATGAAGGCCTATGATTCAAACAAATATTATGGTTTACCTAGCACCTTCAATCAATACAACTACGAATTCAAAATGAAAATCTTTCAAACCTTTTCTTTATTGACTATGAATGCTATTGCAATTGCAACCACAACTTTCGGTTTGATTGCTATCAGATCTGGTTCTAGCTACCAATACCTATCCATTGGTTCTTCGGATGGGACTTTGGCTTTTTTAAGTACAGGGGATGCAATTACCTTTGAACTGAAAGGTGATAATTCTTTGTATGATATTGAGAACAAGAAGTACATTTCCTTGTCTAAAGGTTCATACGAGGAATCCGATACTCCTGATAAAGGCTTCTCCTTGCAAAATGGTTACTTGTCCCATGGTGCTGATTCCTTTTATGCTTGTGCAGATGGCTCAACTATCAAGATGGCCTCTTCTTGTTCAAATAGCGCAGGATCTGAAATTGCTCTCAGTGCCAGAGAAGTTGAAGCTACATCTTCTACTGTGGACACTGCAAAACCAACATCTCTTGCCACTGCAACCAAAGCTCCCAAAGTAACTCAGAGATTAACTGCTACCGCAAAGGAAATACACTTGGCCCATGGTATCGAATTTGTTGTAACTTCAATCCATTCTGGCACTCAGTTCCAATACGCTGCTTTCAAGAAAGTTGCTGAATACTTGCATGTCGTTTCCGTTGGTGACGTGGGAACCGATGTGAAGTTCACTTTGCACCCAGATGGTACCTTGAGTGATCAAGATGGTGTTGGTATCAATTGGGTCTCAAAAACAGTAGAATTAGGAGATGTTGATCCATTTGGCAAAGAAAAGGCGACTTCTGGGTTCTCCATTCAGGATGGATACTTGGTCCACAACGGTAAAAATGATTGGAAAGCATGTCCATCCGGAAATAGGAAATTTTCTTTAGCCAATAATGATTGTACTGGAGGTATTGGAATTGGATTGCTTGTTGTTGATCAAAAGAACGTTTAGAGTGTTTGATGTTTTCAGTTCTTTCGTTACCCTTTAATAAATATTTGTTACTATTCATTGCAGTTTAATACTTTCTAGTAGTTTTGGGAGTAATTGCAGTTGTAAGCGATGCCAGTAGTTATCACCTGTTATAGCACTACTTAGTAGTTGGAAGTAAAGGAAGCGATGGGAGAGGAAGCGATGGGAGAGTTCAGTAGTATGATTGACGTTGTGGGCCGTTTCAAAACTTTTGAGAAAGATCATTAATCGGAAGTAATGACCAGTCCTCTTATGGTGATCCCAACTTTCCTTTCTGTCTCTACCACCTCCTACTGGCTGCAAAAATCAATACTCAGATAGAGTGTCGCTACCAAACCATTTAGCTCTTATCCAATGCCCCACCAACCAACCCTCCAATTCAGTGACTTTCAACATATTAGAATCGAAGATGAATTCCAAAGGACTTCCCGACATTGAATGAAACCTAAGTGTTTTCTTCATATCACCTCTCCTAATCGTCTCAGAACGTACTCTCGCTAGTTCCAGTCCTCTTCCAATTTCTTACCAAGCCTCTCAAGTTTCGCATTTTTCATTACTGAAATCGATAACCAAATTCATCTAATCAATACCCAAGTATCTCTTCACTGGCTAATATGTCTAAGAGAGAAGATAGGAAAGTTCAGAAAGGTAGTTTCAATGATCCGGATGTGATACTGAGAGCAAAAGAAAGACTTCTTGAACAGCAGGGAAAAGGTGGTTTGGGGGTGGCCATCCATCCATTACTTAAAGGAATAAGGACCCCTACAGTGGCATCAAAGGCTAAGGTGCTTAAAGGCTCCAGGCATGGCTTTGATCTTTTCTCAGTTAATCCATACTTGAACCAAGGTGGAGTTCTGCAAGGTCATAGAAGGCCCAAAGGTTTACAATTCAATGTGCATGGAAAGTATATCGAACAAGGCAATAAATTAAGAGAGCAAATTCTCGAGTCAAAGCGTTTGGAACAAGAGCAAGAAGAGAAACGAGAACGTGGGTTGGTTCCAGTAGAAAGCTTGGGAGAGGACTCATACAAATTGGAGAATCCTCCAAGCATAGAATGGTGGGATCAACCATATTTAAAAGATAGAGATTATACCCACATATTGGATGAATCTAGGCTCATATTGGATTCAGAAGATGCTCCTGTTTCAATCTATATTCAACACCCCCCATTGTCTGCCCCTACGTGGGCAAAGCACATGCCAGAAGAAAAACCTTTGTATCTCACAAAGAAGGAATTGAAAAGAATTCGTCGTAATGATAGATTACTGAAACTTAAAGACAAACAAGATAGAATAAAGTTGGGTCTTGATGCGCCTCCTCCCCCCAAGGTAAAACTATCAAACTTAATGAGTGTTTTAACCAACGAGGCCACAAGTGATCCTACGGCGGTGGAGATGAGAGTGAAACAAGAAGTTCAAGAAAGACTTGAAAAACATCTACAGACGAATGAAGAACGTAAATTAACTCCAGAGCAACGGCATGAGAAGATAGCTGAACAACAGAAGTATGATCTCGAAAAAGGATATCATACTACAGTCTATAAGATTGATAAGCTAGTGAACCCACAACACATTTATAAATTGGATATCAATGCAAAACAATTAGGCTTATGTGGTTTCTGTTTACTTAACCCACGCTTTAGCTTGGTGGTGGTAGAGGGAGGTCAGAAGAGTATCAAGTTCTACAAGAAGTTGTTGACTTCAAGGATTCAGTGGGAAGATAATATTGTACCTAAGAAGGACGAAGCACTTAATGAAGAACCTCCTCAGGATTTGAAAGGTAACAAATGCAATGTTGTGTGGGAGGGCCATTTAAAGGACTTGACATTCAAGCGATGGAGTGTCAATAGGACTGGAAGTGATGAGGAAGCATTAGAGTTTTTGCGACGGTTTGGAGTAGAGAACTATTGGAGGGGAGAATGAGGCATATTTTAAGAGAAGAATGATAGTCGTGGTATTCTATTTTCAGATCAAGTGTTTAGAGTATTTGAATGAATTACTAATAGATTACAATAAGCTAGTAAGTACTTCTGAAGCAATAGTGTATTACGAAGGAAGTCCAAGCACACCAAGTTGACAGATGTCGCTGTGTCGCGATGTCCTTTAAATCTAGCCCCAGATGTCGCTGTGTCGCCATACTAAAGAGGCTGCCCGAAGGACGGGGGTCGACAACTGTCGCAAATGTCTCGTTCAATCAAAGTGGTTCTCACTCACTCCAGGTGAACAATACCAAAAGTTCTCTTAAGAAGGAAGTCAAGGCAATTATCATCAATTACAATGGGTTCAGCATATACTATCTTCGGTAAACAAGTTCCAGCACATGTGGTAAGTATTTCAAGTTTGTGAGAGGTACCAAGTGGGTCTAAATTGGAGTAATTGGAACAATTTGAATGTACTTCAATAAGTTCGATTCAGTCACCAATTTCAGTGAATGAATGAATGAATTCCAGCAGAATGAATGAATGAATTCCAGCAGAATGAATGAATGAATTCCAGCAGAATGAATGAATGAATTCCAGCAGAATGAATGAATGAATTCCAGCAGAATGAATGAATGAATTCCAGCAGAATGAATGAATGAATTCCAGCAGTATGAATGAATGAATTCCAGCAGAATGAATGATCAACTCGAATTGAATAAGGAACGCCTACCGTTCTGCCAATTAATCATGCTTGCCTTACTAACATCTTTTAGCTTTCAATGCTCACTTTATCCTCAGTTGCTGCTGTAGCATTGTGGCCAAGAACCAAGACACCTGCAGTTCCAGTAGCTGCAGCTCCAGCATTATCTGGAGAAGATGACTTTGATTTGGAAAAGTTCCTTAAGTATGTAACTATTAACGATTTTGTATACAAGCATGATACTAACAGAATATAGCGATTTGACCAAAGAAGAAACTAAATAGACGTGTTTATGATTTAGTTAAGAAATAAAATTAAGAATCTGATATTGAGAGTTGATCTGAAATGTAGGGTTGGTAGGATTTAGTACTGAAAGAAATTGTTGGGGCAAGAGGAGTGAAATTGGATGTGCTGGTTGACCTGGGTTTTAGAACAGAACCTGAACATAGTAATGCAACTTTGGACTCTTACTTGGTTATAGGATAGTTACTATTTGACATAGAAGCGTCGAAGATATTGAATAATCTTAGGTACTCAACTGAAAGCTTGGACAATCATCTGTGAACTCATTGTTCTAGATTAAAGTAAATTAATGCCTCTGTTTCCAGGTACTTTGAGTTCCATTAAAAACCATTAATTCTTAGTTTAAATCAATTAGATTATCCTTTGACACCCAATAATCACCTGACAAAACCCATAGGACTCAATTCCAAGTACAAGTTGATTATAATTCAAGAGAACCAAAGCAACCTCTTCCTCTCGTTTATCAGCATTCAAACATCTACTCCACACTACTTTCCCAATCATCCTTCTCAAGTAACTGAAAAATGTACTTTGATTTTGGTACAAGTAAAATCATACGCGTCTTCAATTTCCTTTGATGACAGTCTCTTCTCCTCCAAGATGTACGTATTTAAGAGAGACGGTCATAAAGAACCTGTGAGGTTCGATAAGATCACAGCCCGTGTGCAGAGATTGTGCTATAATCTCGACCCAGACCATGTTGATGCCGTCAAAATCACGCAGAAAGTGATTGGAGGAGTCTATCAAGGTGTCAATACTATTGAATTGGATAACTTAGCTGCGGAGGCTGCCGTTGGAATGGCCTCCACCCATTCCGATTACTTAGTCTTGGCAGCAAGAATCGCTGTTTCAAACCTTCATAAGCAAACGAAGAAACAGTTTTCTCAGGTTTCAAAGGAGTTGTACGAATATAGAGACTCCCAGACAGGTAGCCAATCGTCCTTCATTTCAAAGGAGAACTATGAAGTTGTTCAAAGGTACGCTTCTGAATTGGACAATGCAATTGCATATGATAGAGACTTTCAATTCGATTACTTTGGCTTTAAGACCTTGGAAAGATCCTACTTACTAAGAATCAATGATACCATTATGGAAAGACCTCAGCACATGTTCATGAGAATTGCAATTGCTATACATGGTTCAGATATTGCAAATGTCATTGAGACTTATAACTTGATGTCTCAGAAATACTACATTCACTCATCGCCAACTCTTTTCAATGCTGGAACCCCATTTTCCCAGTTATCGCTGAGTTTCTCAGTTGCAATGAAGGATGATTCCTTGGAAGGGATTTATGATACCTTAAAGAATTGTGCATTAATTTCGAAGAGTACAGGAGGTATTGGCCTTCACATTCATAATGTAAGGGCAACAGGATCACATATATCAGGTACAAATGGGACCTCTCTGGGAATCATTCCAATGATTCGTGTTTTTAACAACACTGCAAGATATGTCGATCAAGGTGGTAACAAGCGACCAGGAGCATTTGCACTTTATTTAGAACCTTGGCATGCTGACATTTTTGAATTTATAAACTTACGGAATGGTGGAAAAGGGGGTGAGTCTGCAACGCGAGACATCTTCCCTGCTTTGTGGGTACCTGATTTGTTCATGAGAAGAGTGGAAAGTAATTCTGAATGGACCCTCTTTTCTCCAAACGAAGCTCCAGGTTTATCGGATGCTTATGGAGCAGAGTTTGATTCGCTTTATGAACAATATGAGGCAGAAGGGCGTGGTAGATCCACAATCAAAGCCCAGGACTTGTGGTATGCTATTCTAGAAGCACAGACGGCTACAGGAACCCCTTTTGTTCTCTACAAAGATCTGTGTAATGTAAAGCTGAACCAAAAGAATGTTGGTGTTATCAAATCCGGTAACTTGTGCTGTGAAATAATCCAACATCTGAGCCATGACAAGGTTTCGGCGCCAATGTTGGCACTGCTTGCTCTTCCTGAGTTTATTGAAAAAGACTCAGAGTCAATTTGGGTAAACTTTGAAAAGTTGCATCAGGTAACCAAAATTGTCACGAAGAACTTGAACCGTCTTATTGATTTAAACTCGTATCCGGTAAAAGAGGCAAAGGTTTCGAATCAAGAAAACAGACCTATTGCAATAGGAGTACAAGGTCTTGCCGATTTGTTCATGACATTGAGACTTCCATTTGAGTCAGCGGAAGCAAAAGACTTAAATATCCAGATATTTGAAACTATTTACCATGCTGCAATTGAGTCTTCTATAGAATTGGCTCAAGTAGATGGCCCTTATCCAAATTACGCGGGTCTGCCTGCTTCCCGAGGTATTTTACAGTTTGATTTGTGGGATACGAAGCCTACAGAGCTATTTGATTGGGATTCTACGAAGCAGAATATGCAGAAGTACGGTCTCCGTAATGCATTGCTTGTAGCACTTATGCCAACTGCTTCCACATCTAAGTTATTGGGGTACAATGAATCTTTTGAACCATATTCATCTAACGTATACACTGCTCAAAGTCTCTCTGGCGAGCTCCACATTTTCAATCCACACTTACTACGTGACTTGGTAGATTTATGTATTTGGAATGATGCGATGAAGGATGCTATAGTAGCAAATAACGGCTCAATTCAACAAATTGGAAACATACCTGCGGAGCTCAAGCAGCTCTACAAGACTATTTGGGAGATTCCTCAGAAGAATATCATTGATATGGCAGCAGACCGTGCAGCTTTCATCGACCAGTCTCAGTCGCTAAACATATACATTAAGGAACCAACCTCGAAGAAACTCACTTCGATGCACTTCTACGGTTGGAAGAAAGGGTTGAAAACGGGTATGTACTATTTAAGAACTCACGAAACTGGAACAAACGTTAAATATCAAATTGAGAAGGAGCCGCCAAAGTTTGTGGAAAGCGTGGTACAACCAGCAGCCAAAGCACTTCCAAAGAAATACGTTCCTCGTAATCTGGTCAAAATAGGCGATGCTGGTGCAAGTTCTAGTTCTGGCTCTAGTGTGGAGGCCACACCTTTGGGGCAACGACAAGAAAGCTCACTGTTGGAGAATTCTATTTCTGACCTACGTATTCAAGACCCAAGCAGTGGAGAGGGAAGTGTACAATTGGGTCACCATGGACAGATGTTGTTAATCTAGGCTGGGTTTTAAGAGATCTTCTAGTTTAATGTTTTCATTATGATCTTTATCGACAGATTGCATTCAACGATCTCACCGTTGATAATTGTGTTTTTTAAAATTGGAGGTTCCGCTTATCCAAAGTTCTCTGCTTATTAAAAGTTTGCAGTATCGTTGAACCTTGTTTAAGTATTTAATTGATAACAAGTGTTAAGGCCATTCAGCGTAGATACAGGTACGCTCAATCCTACGACTTGCATCTTTCTAATCTTTGACAAGATAGCTACACCATATTCACATACATGCAATAGCTCTTAAACAAAGGCCTCTTCTCTTGAACATGATCTTCGTTCGTTAGCCATGTGCTCACCGTAGTCAGAGTACTGGAAAGGCCACCCAATGATCCTTTAAACCTCAAAAAAGAGACTATCAATCAAACACTACCATCATAATCTCACCATTAGCATGATTACCTCTATAGCTGCATCCATCATTCCAAACTTCATTACCTCGTACGATTAATAACCCCTACTGTCTGTCAATTGCTTTCGCTTGCCTGGTGCAGAACGGAAATAAGGAATTAGAAAATAACACACTGCACAAAGAACTCTAAGTATGCGCCTGTTGCAGCATGCAACATTGCTGCTCGAATCAGGGGGATGAAATGGATTTGAATATAAAACCAATAGAAAGGCCTCAAGACACGGATTCACTTGGAAAGGACTACTTCAACGAATACATATTTGGTCAAGTCGAGATTCAGATGGAAAATGTATCAGTCGGAACAAAACTCGCTACTCGAACAGTTGGTTGGTTCTGAGAATATAGAGAGTCATTTGGATATTCATCGCCTCCATGAACAAGCGAACGATGGGAATGAACATCAACGACAAGAAAATGGACATCAACATGACAGCGTAAACGAATATCAGCACATTAACGAAAATGAAAATGGTGTCGAAACTGAGAATCAGGCTCCTGTCCACTCCCAATTGAATCTTCAGAAGTTAAAGACAAAAGTCAGGCTGTTCTTTGTTGCTTTATGGAAGGGTCCAGAAGTGGTTTCAGATGAACCTCCTACCTTCTTTCGGCAGTTTGCTCCAAGATTGGAAGAATTACCTTACCACGTCGCTAGGCGTATTTTAAAGTCATATCGAGTTGGAATCCTTCTATTGTACTACGTCTGTTGGTTTAGTGTGTGTTATAGTATTTTGGTTCCGTACTATATTGTACCTCCAGTACTGCTGTCAGACCCTTCTTTTGGAGCAATTTCTCTTTCATGCTTGGACCAGATATCGTGGCGTGGTAAGAATGGTGATTGTGGGTTTGAGGGTTCACTTTGCGCTAGAGTACCCCAAGGGAGTGATATAGTCTTTAGATGTCCTGCCTTATGCGATCGATCTTGGACCTATTCCCTTATACCCATTGGTGACCAAAGAATAAAGTATCGATCTTACGTTGTTGGTGGAGGTAGTCCTAATAAACCACTTGATGGACCTGTACTCTCCCTTCCATACCGTGCAGACTCCTTTGCTTGTGGTGCAGCAGTGCATGCTGGCGTGGTATCCCCTATTTTTGGAGGATGTGCTCGAATTTCTCACTCCTCTGGGCCTCGTACCCAATTCAAGTCAGCTAAGGGTCACTACCAAACCGGGCCTTCCATTGAATTCGACTCCTTTTTCAGATCATCTTTCTATTTCACTTCATTAGGCAAACAATATGTCCAATGTACTGACCCTAGATTGCTCGTGTTGGCAATTAATGTCATCTTGGGTGCACCTGTTGTGTATTTTGCTAGTGGTGCAGTAGGATATTGGACTGTGGGTATTGTTGGTTTCTGGACTGTGCTGTTGGCCACGGACCCTCCAAGAACTACAAATGCTTCAAGTCCCGATGACGTTGCTGCAATGATCCTGGTATGTTTCGAGAGATTTCTACCAAGTTGCTTCATATTATATGTTCTTTGGCGAGTATCTGCAAAAAGAACCTTATCAGCAAAATGGCAATTGGGTTCAGGTACTTCAGATCCTTCTACAGACTATCATCTAACCGCAAACCCAGCACATACAAATCAACCTACAAAGCAATCTCCGCTTGGCAAACTCCTTCTTTGGTATCCTTTATTCTGGCTTGGTGTTCTCAACAATGTAACTTTTGACAGACTACCCGTTGACAGACTAACTATTGATGATTTGAAGGAACAACCTGGGGCTTTGATCTCGGTGCTTTCCATTTTATCCCTTATATTCACATGTGCTGTAATCCAAGCATATGAAATTTGGCTCCTGGGCAGATTTCGCAAATATTTGATTATTTACACAATATTCGCGGCGAGTTTATTCGTTTTAGCTGAGGTACCTGGCCTCACTCTACGCCTTCATCATTACATCCTTGCAATGATCCTAATTCCTGGATGTTCCACCCGAGGACCTACAGCTTTGATCTTCCAGGGTATCCTCCTAGGCCTTTTTTTGTCTGGTTCAGCGAGGTGGGGGTTGGCCCTGATCTTGGAAACTGCGCAGGCATTGAAGAGAAGCGATCCAATAGGAATAGTTTACCCACCAGCAATACTTGATTATAATCCGGCATCTGGACTTCTCACTTGGGAAGCAATTGTTGAAGAGAGGCTAAATACGTTGGAAACAGAGTTTTATAAAAAATACTCTGCGATATCTCTCTTAGTGAACGATATCGAGTATTATGTCGAAGATAGGGTTAATTCGCTTAACTTGAAAAATCTTTTGGAACAGACCGGAGAATTGAACAAACTCGTCACACAATCTTTAGCCAAGCGTAAAAATATCCTCATCTATTTGCGTCTTGGCCGGAAAATTCCTCGTACTAGTCAATATGGTGACTTTACCAATGCTGCAGTTTTACAGTGGCCCAGTGGGGAGTTGAAATTACCTACACCAGGACTAACTTGATCACCTTAGACCTTTAGAATTATGTATTGTTTAGAAAATGTACATTATCGCCTATTTATTATCAAATAAAGTCCAAGGATTCATCCTTAAAGTAGGATGAATCGAGACTTGAGCAATAATTGTAATTAATTTTTTTGCAACCATATCATTCTGTAACTAATTTTGCAGCTAAATATTAAGAATAGTCCGTTCTAGAATAAGGAATTCCAAAGCTATAGCATAAATGCATTGGATTGCAATATTCTATGGATAAACTCAATAGGGTACTATTGACCTTGTGCCAATTGTCTAGCCACGTGCATTTCAAGTTTTAATACCATTTACTTAATGTCATCATGTTCACAGAATGCCATATCATTTGCAATGCCCATAAATACTCTAGAGAGTTTCCCCGTAATATTGCAATTTTGGATTATTCATAAATGCGTTTCTTTAGACGAAAGCAAAAGGTAGTTGTTCCTCTAATACAACTCCCAGAGAAACTCCCAGAGAAACTCCCAGAGAAACTCCCAGAGAAAGAGCCGGAACAACACCTCTATTCAGCATTGAGCATTCTTGCTTCTCCAGATAGCGATATCAAGATCTTGTTAAGTGAGTTGAATGAGTTTAGATATATATCCAGGTTGATAAATCACTTGCGTCAAATCTCCGATACCAGAAGGTATATTTTTCCTCAGGAAAGGCTCTATTCTCAAGAGGAGATAGAAGCATCTCAGCGTTTTGTATTGACTTCTTTATGCATAGATTTAACTGCAGATGAGCAATCTGAGATGAAATCCTATTACTACGAAAATTACAAAGAGTTGACAAGACTTAAAGATTCCAGACACCCCATTCTCCCAGGAAACCCCCATCCAATCTGGAACGAAACAACCCTTGGGTTCGTCGATTACCTTGATACGATACAATTCGATGTGAATTTGGCAGCTCTCAGAATCATCGCTCATCGAAACTGCCGTGCTCCCCAGTTCAACTTCACAACTCAAAAGTGCCACGACTTGGTCATGAAAGTACATGCGAATACACTGAACGAACGTTTTCCAAGAAGGTTACTTCACTCGAAGGAAGTAGTGGTTTTATAATTATTTATGTAATCTGCTTTCTCTTGGAGTGCAAGAAGTAGACGTTTCCAGATCTAGCTAAGATACAACAATATAAAAAAATTGGAGAATTTACACTCATTCCCTAAGCATTCCCGAACACTGCTAACTCGGCACCTATTGTATCCATAGTACCTTCCCCCATCAACCACAAATAGATTTGGCTGTAAATTTCACTACTATGTCTCCTTTCGGATTGTATAGCAACTGAAAAGTTAACAGTGCACGACCCCCAAATATGCCCCGCCATTTCTACTGATGGAATCACTACAGCAGAACACTTTTAGAGAGCAGAGATAATGAAAGCATTGACAGGGAAAATACGAGTTGCCTTCAGATTTGGCGTACGGTTCCAATCGGCGATCCCTTCTGTTCGGGTGAAATGGTTCTACGCTACAGATGTTGCCAACTCTAAGCCTGACTGGTATGACTATACCAAAGAGAAAGAAGCTTCGAATTTCGTGGCATTCTCTGACTTCGATGGTGAAAGACTAGAGAAGAGATATCTGTTATCCTCAGACGGCTCCTCTGCTGCAGCCAATGGTTCCATTGTTGAGGTCAATGAGGATAAGTTATTCCAAGTGGATGTGACGACCTTGGAGTTAACTCCTGTTTATTGGGAAGGCCCTACGTATGAAGTCCGTCGTGGTACTTGGTTCTCAAGTAACGGTGAGCCCTTCCCAAAGGAACTCGCTGATGTTATCGAGACTGGCTATCTTGATCGCAAGCCTTATTTGTATTCGAAGAAGCAAACTGACTTTTCATCCAAAGAGACCATTGCCAAGTTTAATCAACTACGAAAACAAGAGGCGAAACCCGCTCTATCGGACAAAATTGATCTTGAAAAGGAACCAGATCTTATGGATTTGAAGAATGGTAAGCTCTTACTATACTTGAATGCTTTCGATGCGGCGATGTTTCCTCTGACTATGAACAATTTCCAACTTGGAGTGATACGTAACCTAGGAACAAGTGCTTCTCTCCTATATGTTGAATATATCCAACGTGGATACTCAGAAAACTTGGGATTTACGCTAGCTGATAAACTCCCTCAGAACCCAATCCCGAGCATGACCGATCTTTGGCAGAAGGAAGTGACTAGATCGTTGAATGACGAATCTGCTGGGGGACAAGGAGACCTTGTCCAAAAGAAAGAACTTGGTAAAGAAGAAGATGAACAATCTGCTTTGGAAGCAGACTTCGGAAAAGGAAGTAGCGAGAGAGAAATCAAACACTTGGTGTTATGCGTCCATGGAATTGGTCAGATATTAGGTCACAAATATGAATCTGTTAACTTCACACATAGCATCAACGTGTTGCGAAACACCATGCGAGATGTATACAAAGAAAACTCTTCGTACCATAAATTGGATGGTGCTGACAAGGAGAATAACAGAATTCAGGTTTTGCCCATCTCTTGGAGACATAAAATCGACTTTCACCCTCAAGTGCCCTTTGAGCAATACAATTCCGAGGGCAAATATCGTTTACCTACGCTATCTCAAATTAACGTTGATGGTGTGAAGCCGTTACGGAACATTTTAGGAGACGTGGTTTTGGACGTATTGCTTTACTATGAACCGCTTTACCTGAATAAAGTCATTGAGACCGTGGTTACAGAAGTGAACAGAGTTTACAACTTATATATGGAGAGAAATCCTAATTTCAATGGAAAAGTTCACGTCATGGGCCACTCTCTTGGCTCAGCAATCTCGTTTGATATATTATGCAATGAAACTCGTGTGAAAACTGGGGACGTGGATGTGGACATGAAACTAGAGTTTCCTGTGGAAAACTTATTCTGCGTTGGTTCTCCTGTCGGAGTCTTCAAGTTGCTCGAACAGAAGAATATTGTGGGCAAGACTCGTCAAGACAAAGATTTTGACAGAAATAAGGCAGTTCTGCCCAATTGCAGGAATTTATATAATGTATTCCATCCTTGTGACCCTGTGGGTTACCGATTGGAACCTTTGATATCTCCAGAATTTTCCAAGTTCAAACCAGAACCAGTGCCGTTTGCCGTGAAAGGAATCAATACCCAGTTCAAAGAATTGGCGAATCTCAGCGGCGAGATATCTGAAAAGCTTTCCCGTGCACTGAGTTGGTTCAGCAGCGATTCTGCGAAACCGGACAAGGAAATATCAATAGACGATAAGATTAAGCAGGAGAATGCTTTGGGGGATATTATCAAAAGTCTTTCGTGGACGGAGAAGGCTCAACCTAAAACCAAAACATCTGGCAAACACAATGAATTACATGCTGAGGAGCTTGCCAAGTTGACCGCATTGAATAGAACTGGAAGAGTGGACTATGCCCTTCCTATGGGGGTATTCGACATATCACTAGTAAGTGCCATTTCTGCGCATGTGAGTTACTTCGAGGATAAAGATACAGCAGGTTTCATTATGAAAGAGGTGCTTACTTCTGCAGACAAGAATGTTGAGAAGAAGACAGTGACACTGTACTAAAGTAACAGCTTGTATTTTCAATTGTCATCAAACTAATTTTACATATCCACATTTACCTATTATTCTCTCACCAAGCAATGCGAGGAAAAGATAATGACAATGCAGTCTATCAACATCATTTACTATTCATTCATTTTCTAAATTATAAGCTATCGGAATATTTTCATAGAGGCTACCCTAATTCTCTTCCTATTCTAATAACAAATCATCGATACATTGATCAGCATCATGTTCGATCAACTTCAACATTCCTTCAGGTAATATAGGGTCACCTTTGGCATCAACAATATAACGGAAAGGCATCTCTGTTGCCTCGTACTTATTATACCTTATCTCAGGGTAGTCCAAGAATTTTATATCTTCAAACTTTATCTGGTCTACCACTATACGTTGGGTGGTTCTAATGGCAGTGTCAGTTGTCATTTGTAAAGCACCCAACCTACGTCCAGCCAAACCGTACTTCTTTCTTAAGATCCCAGTTCTATCGATTCTTGGATGAGACCCCAAAATACCTCCAAATACGAAGTAGTCGAAGTTTTCAGCATCCTCTGGTACCAATTCAGTTTCGGCAGCAGGGTCTAACAAGCACACACGACTCTTGACAACTTTTCCATCATCAATATTAACACATTCATCGCTAGTCCATTGCAACCCCAAGTCAACAAGTCTTGCTGGGATATCGTCAATAGTGGTGCCACTAGGTAACGAGGTCAAGATAAGATTTTCACGACCGACGTCACGGATTATCTGCGAGTACTCTAAGATGACCCACTCGGAGAATCCCTCTTCCATGTGCTCTATGACGTACTTCATGTTGTTTAGTAAGAGTAAAGTGATGATGACTGAAAAATTTTGAACTCGTTTTCTATTTCAGATGCTGCGAAAATGTATTGAGAATTTGCAGCAAGGTGGAACCAGTTTCATTGCCAAGTTTAATACAAGTTTATCGGTGTGGGTTGGAATAGGTCAGGGTGAAGGCCAATCTGTAATTGTTTACTTTCAAGTTCAATTACAATAATTATTGTTTTGTAACAACGGGTGGATCTGAGAGACAAATTAATCAAAAAGGACCGTATACAATGCTAAAAAGGATACCTGAAATTGTATAATCGTTAAATAGTTCAAATCATATGACATCTAAGCAACAGACATTGGCATCAATAAAAATTATCAAACAAAGAAACAGTTGTCCAATGTTCAGTCATTGTTTGCAGTTGGTTTGCAGTTTGTTTGCAGTGGCTTTTCCAGTTTGTGAAACTAGGTGTTCGACATACGAATCAATATCGGTGCCATTTGCTTGAGAAACAAAATAGTCTCTACAACCAAATATGGAGTGAGATGGGCCAACTGGGGTTTGGAACACTCTTTCAGAGAGGGCAAAAAACACGGCCTCAATACTAGTTGAGAAGCCCGAAACTTCAGCATTGCTCAATCTTGCACTGAACTCGCAAATGTAAGGAGCATCACCTTTGTTTAATAAACCTTTCAAGCAAGTGAGAGCAGCTTCAAATCCTGTCACCATCTCAGTACCAAGGCCATTCGGTAAGTCTGTATTGAACGCCATGGATTTAATACTCAATGCACACCAGCTGTCATAGCCTCTAATAAATTCCTAGTATGGAGCAATTTTATCGTTCTTGAACCTCTGGAAAACCTTGATCTTCAGAGATTTCCAATGTGCTCAAATCGATAAAGCGTATAACGACTGAATCGTCAAATACGGCCTAGCCCCGCTTGAAAGCTTGAATGGACCAGTGAAGGTCTTTTGGAACCAAGAACTGAAGAATATTGGAACAAAACACCAATCCTCTACTCAGAGCAAGTTCGATGTCCATTTGGACGGACCTAAACGGACTAATTAAAGATAGCTCCTTCTAGCGGAACAGTGGAGTTGAAAAGTCCATCATCAATAGTACAGACCTAGCATTCAAAGGGATTTTCTGAAGCCAAGTCTGAATTCTCCACAAGAAGGCACTATTGTGAGCGAGTTCAATAGGTAATGGTAGAACACTTGTATTTATTCCTCAAGTGGAAGATGTCTCATAGTATCTAGAACTCAAAGGTCAAAATTGGCGTAAAACCGCGATGCTTCGAGGGAGATGAAGGTTCGTTTGTAGCCAGTAAAGTCATGAGTGATTCAACTTCATGGCTAAGAACTGGAGGTATCATATCCTTCATTAATGTCACTGACTACGAAGTAAAGTACCCTCTAGTGCATATAATTATCACAGTAAGTGTAATTGAGTTGATCTACTTGTTAGCTTTATGGGGCTATTCTGCTATAACTTCTTTCAAGATTGTTCAAAATACTCAACAGATATCAGCTGTAGAAGTGGCCTAACTAATGCTGTGAATTGAATATTGAAACGAGAAATCGGGATCCTTCAGACCATCATTTTGACTCCACTTCTGGCATTTATTTCGGGCAGCTATCTGAAAGTCTTGCCATTTCACGTCAGTATAGGACTTCCAACAACTCATTACTTCTATCATAGTACAATTGTTAAGTATCTCGCATATATTTTCTATACAATCAATCCACAGTACAATAAATGGATATAAACAAAACGAACGTAATAGTAAAGGAAAGTCAACGACTAAGCTGGTTTATATTGGTTTTTTGCAGCCAGTCGATGTCATAGAATACTTTACTTCTTGCAACAGCTAGAACCAGCAGCGGAGGTTGCGTTGAAAGCTAATCTCGACGTCTTGTCAATATTCAACGAGCAAGAGTCAACACCTGTGACCCCAGCTTTCACTTCTGAGGTGGTCTTCGAATAAGAAGGCTTGACATCAAGAACTGGGTTCTCTGTGAAAATGTTTCTTGGCCTCAACATCAAGTCGAAGATTTCAGTTGGCATTACTGGGAAATCTTCTGGAGATGGGAAATGCGTAATACCAAAGGTGTGGAAAAACACGATATCAGTGTCTTCAACTTCTTCCTTACCGTCACCGATCCATAATCTCATACCACGAGGACCATCACCGGACCATTGTGCAACGTGATCACCGGATGGATACAACTTTCCGTAACCAAAGTTTTCATCGGTGTATGGAATAACTTGAGTTGTGTTAGCAGCCCATGGAGCTCTCTTACGTACCAAGGATCCTTCTTGTGCCAACAATGGGGAGCAGAAAGTGGAAACCAACTTGTAGGTAGCTGGCTTTCCTGAGTAAGGATTAACAGACTTTGGGTTGAAAATATCCCAAGTTCTAGCGGTGGCAGATTCATAGTTAGTCAAAGAATCACCAACAGTCTTGAAGGTTTGCTTGTCACAGTAGAATGCATTACCGTACATGTTTTCCTTAGTACCGAATGGGAATGGAGATGGGCGAGCATCAGAAGTGGCAGCAGAGTTACCTTCACCATCAATTCTAGGATGGATTCTCAAGGAGAACAAGTGCTGGTGATTGTGAGCGTTTACCAATGGGTAAACTTGAGTACCCCATGGTCCAATGTCTTCACCTTCAGCACAAAGGAAAGTATTCAATATACCAGTCAAACGGACTTCCAACTTGATTGTACCATCTTGTCTAAGAATCCAGTAAAGACAGTATTCGTAGTTGGCAGCAGTAAAGATTTGAGAAATGATCAACTTCTTACCTCTTGTAGCGATGGTAGTTTGGAAATCATCTCTAAAATCAGAGTGCTTGAAAAGTAAACCATCATCTTCTTCGTGGATACAGATGGCGTTCTTAACAGTCATAGCATCACCATTATGGGTTGGGAAGAAAGCATCCATGTAATGGATAACACCCTTACAGTCACAACCAAGAGTCAAAGGGTTTGTGCAGTTACCAGCACCGTATTCACCGATATCCAAGGCATGCTTACGTTGATGAGGGAAATCAGGAGAACCATATGGCACTACCATTTCAGCAAGAGAGATTCTATGGAATAATGGACGAACCTTTCCATGGTCATTGTAAGTGATATCACTCAATACAATACCTTCTCTGTAGTTAAAACCGATGTGCAACAGCATGTTAGACCAGTTAATGACATTACCGTCCATGTTGAAAGAAACACCATTTGGTTGAGTAACATTGATTGGGGTATCTTCTTGTCTAAAACCGGATGGATTTTCTGGAGTACCGAACTTCTCAGCAACATACTTGGTGTGGAAGTTAGCGTGCTTGTAGGAGGAGACCTTTCTTCTCTTGACAGGAACATCAACAAGAATAACCTTACCAAGGTTCATATCGACGATAGGGCAAAAGTCCAAAGGATGGGAGTAGTGAGAATCGTCTTCATCAGAACGCCAGTACATTAAAGCTTGCTGCAATCTACGCAGAGCACCCCATCTTTCATCGTAACCAATGGTCCAAGCGTCACAGTAGACATTGCCCATTTGGGAGCGAGGAATACCACTGATTTCACACTGTCTGATGACTTCTGGATCATTTCTAACGATTTCTTCAGTGACTTGCAAATCGTGTGGGGTTAAGATAGGCTGAACACCTTCAACCTTACGTAAAGCAACAACAGTTAAACTTCCGATATCAACAATGACTTCACTTACACCGGTTGTGCCGTCTTCAATCACAACTGCGAAAGAAAGACGTGGAGGAACTGGGCCATTGTTTTCCTTCCAATCGTAGTATGCTCTCTTGATAGGTTCTCTGAGAGTCACAGTGTTGAAGTTAAGTTCCTTGGAAAATTGCAGCTTGATAACCTTACAGACAGCAATGATTTCAGCACTGGAGAGAGGGTCCAATGGATGTTGAGGAGCAGGTGGTGCTGCCACGGAGGCAGTAGCATGTAATGCAAGTTGTTGTAATCTTTCCATTTGGGTGTTTGATACTAATGGTAATACTGGAAACAATACGAATAAATTTACATAGACATTTTATTCACTTTTATACCAAATCTGCCCTCCCATCTCTCCTTCGATCTATGCCCTGACACCATGGGTTAGTTTGTGCGCATTGGGCAAATCTACCCCCAATCATTGAATCGCTCTTGCGCTTTCTTATTAAGGTTGTTTTAGCCCTTCCCCATCCTTATCAGAGTTTACATGCAGGGTCGAATCAACCAAAAATTGCGTTCCAGGCATCGCCCATCAACCAGACAGCATCAACCATGTACCTATTGATCTTGCCCAAGTGACCAACAATAGCCCCCGTCCAATGAGGTAAACGAATTGTAATGCAGGCCATTAATCTGCAACTTACATAATGCATGTTATCTGATTTCCATGAGAGAATGCGTTCATATGGATTGACCTGGTGCAATTGGACATAAAACGGTGAATTTCAAGCGCAATGTTGATTCCACCCATAACGTGCTGATGGTAGCTGATGCTATATCGTTGAATTAATATTGGCTGGCCGGTTATTCGAGCTATCCAATCTGGGAGGATAAATCAATAGGCGATTTTTTGTTTGAGAGAGGGATTTTAAACCTATATTAGAATGTACTTTTGATATGTTGCTACTATCTATTGGCTGGGGTCTAACTTCCCTGTAGGTAATTGAAGTTCGTTCATATAATTGCTTAGAGGCTTCTTAAAGATTAGAAGTTCTTCTAATGAAATAATGGGGCTTAGGAACCCCATTAATGGTGCGCTTCGTATTTAGTCGTTATCACTCAGGGTGGCTATTAACCCAGTAGTAAATGGGTCTACTAACAAATGGGCTAGTTCAAAATTTGTACAGCTGGAATGCAATTAGTAAATGCAAGCACTTGCACAAACCAAGTCACCTGCACAAACTCTTTTAGTATCATTCTAGCGTTTCTGTTGTCGCTCCAACTGCAAATACTACAACTTATGTTCGAAGGTGCTGTTCTCTTGTGTGTTGGTACCCAATTCTATGCATCCGACACAAGCACAAATGTATCCTCCCTTCTACTACAAGGCTTATATATATGATATTTTTTATTAAAAACAGAACTTAAACAAAGTGTAAAGAGTACAAGCAAGGTTGTTTACAACTTGTCGTAGTATTCAGTGTAATCTGGAACTTCAGACTTCAAACCTCTCTTTTCTCTCTTTTCCTTGACAATAAGACCAGGCTTAGAGGATGGATCAGTGACATCACCGGACAAGATAGCCCAGTGATCGAAGATCATTTGTGGGAAAGCTTGACCACCAGTAGCTTGTCTCAATTCACCGGTGAAACCGAAAGATTCGTTAACTGGCAAGTAAGCCTTGACGGTAAACAATGGAGTACCTGGTCTTTGTTCTTCAGAAATGACTTGACCTCTCTTCTTGTTTAAGACGGAGTAAATACCACCAACGGCGTTTTCAGGACATTGGATTTCAACCAAGAAAACAGGTTCTTGGATAGCTGGCTCAGCTAACAACATAGCAGCGTAAGTAACTCTTCTCATGGTTGGGATAAGTTGTCCACCACCTCTGTGGATAGCATCAGCGTGCAAGGTAACATCCAAGATGTTAACTCTCAAAGATCTAACGTCTTCACCCAAAACTGGACCTTCCTTGGTAGCCCATTGGAAAGCAGCGACAACGGAATCCTTGATTTCGTTCAAGTATTGGACAGCCTTAGTTTGGTCAACAACCAAGTTAGGACCGTTACCGTCTGGACCGAAACACCAAATCTTTCTGGCATCAGTGACATCCCATTCGTGCTTGTCAGCCAAGATTCTAGCTCTAGCCTTGAAATCATCCTTAGGGTTAACAACACCGGATTCAATATCCAAGGAAACTTCTTCAGATAATGGTTCAGCCTTGACGTAGATTCTGTTATGCTTGTTTGGAGACTTAGACAAAGCAATCATGGAGGATTCAGCAGTGACAGTTTCTCTGTAGGTAACAACAGGTGGGGAGATCTTCAATGGAACACCAGCGTGATCGTTTTGCAAGTCAGAAAGACAAATTTCCAAGTGCAATTCACCGGTACCGGCAACAATGTGTTCACCAGAGTCGGATATGTAAGTCAAGACACAAGGGTCAGACTTGGATAATCTCTTTAAACCTTCAACCAATTTTGGTAAATCGTTGGCGTTCTTAACTTCAACGGCAACTTGCACAACTGGGGAGACAGAGAACTTCATGACCTTCATGTTGTGGGAGGCTTCAGAGGTGGTGATGGTACCGGACTTCAATAAGAATTGATCAATACCAACTAAACCAACAATGTTACCAGCTGGACAATCGTCGATTTGTTCAACGAATCTTCCCATCATCAAGACGGTTCTTTGAATAGTCTTGACGAAAAGATCTTCCTTCTTACCAACAACGTAGTTAGGACCTTGAATTCTGACCTTTTGACCAGATCTAACGGTACCGGCGAAAACTCTACCGAAAGCGTAGAATCTACCCTTATCGGAGGTTGGGACCATCTTGGAGACGTACAACATCAAATCAGCCTTAGGGTCACAGTTTCTAATGGCAGTACATGAAGCATCGTCAGCTGGACCTTCGTATAAAGTTTCAGCTCTGTAAGCTTGAGCAGTAACTGGAGATGGCAAGTGGATAATGATCATTTCCAATAAAGCATCGGCAGCTGGCAAGAACTTTCTCATGACAACCTTTAATAAGGCCTTACCTTCCAATTCCTTTTCGTCACCCTTTAAGACGATTTCCAACTTTTCCAACAAGGAAGGAATTTGGTCCTTCTTGAAGTTCATGATGGCAGCGAACAACTTGAAAATAGGATCCAAGACGAACATGTTGAAAGCTCTTTCCAAAGTCTTTCCTTCAGCGTCCTTGTCCTTGGTAGTCCACTTCTTGGTCTTTGGGTTGAAGTAAGAGTCACCCCACAATCTCTCGGACATCTTACCTCTGTCGACACCGAACTTCTTGGAGTATCTGATGGCAAATTGTCTGACAGTGAAAGCCCAACCGTGTAAACCGGAACCGAAGGCAACGGTACCCTTTTCTGGGTAAACTTGGGAGTCACCGAGAGATTCATCAACGTAAGTGGCAATGATAACGTTAACGGATTCAACAGTTCTAGCGAAAGATTGGTACAAATCTTCCTTGGTAACTTGCAATTCCAATAAGGCTCTATCAACCTTGTTAATAATAACAACTGGCTTAATTCTTTCACCTAAAGCTTGTCTCAAGACAGTTTCGGTTTGAACACAGACACCTTCAACACAATCGACGACGACTAAAGCACCATCGGTGACACGTAAAGCGGCGGTGACTTCAGAAGAGAAATCAACGTGACCTGGGGAATCGATCAAGTTAATCAAGAAAGACTTACCCTCGGTCTTTTGCTTGATGTCTTTGACATCATCATCAGTCATGGCAGCGTACAAGGAAATAGCGGTAGACTTGATAGTAATACCTCTTTCTTGTTCATCCTTTCTGGTATCAGTGAATCTAGCTTCACCAGCCTTGGCAGCAGAAATGATACCAGCTCTTTGAACCAAAGAATCGGTTAAAGTAGACTTACCGTGATCGACGTGAGCAATGACGGACATGTTACGAACATTCGTAACCTTGTCCATCAATTCACGGATCTGTTCCATAGTAAAAGCAACTGCATGATGTTAGTATTACATTGTTTAGATGTCCTGGTGGCTTTAGTGGAATCCTCGTCGGAGTCTGGTGTACCTTCATGGTGGACATTTCCTCATTGGAAATTGGAGAAAATTTTTCACCATCAAATCGATGATGCCCCCTCCGTGGCCTCCTGACATTGGCTTCCAATTACAACGATTCGATTCAATTGAGCTGTTGAAAGCTCCTCTTTCCCCACGGCAACACTGCCACTCCACTTCATATAGTTATACATACCCATCTTGAATTAATTTGTGTTTAGTATTAAAAGAAGAGGAAATGAAAAGGAAGAGAAAAATTTTTACACTTAAAAAGTTTTTCCAATCTCGTAGAGGTACTCACAGAGACCAGAGATTGCACGAGGGGAAAGCAAAAAGCTTGAGGCTCGTCCAGGGATGGGAAAAGGGAGCGGGTTTTTGGACTGTTGCCTTGAGTATTACGTTATCATTTAGTATGCGATGACCTCTATTCAATGCCCTTTCTGTGTAGCCAAAGCAGGGTATTTATGGGGCTAGTATGATATTTACACTGAAGGTTACCCGGAAAACTGCTTGGTGGTGGTAAGAGGTGGTGGGTGATTGTGGGAGGTGAAGGGTGATTATTGGAGGTGAAGGGTGGCTGCTTGGTGTTGGCTGCTTGATTGGCGCAGTTGTGGGCCTGGCCTGGTAAACTTTATGATTGCAGAGAGACTGGTTTAGAAATGGACATTGTTGATGTAGTATGAGTAGAGTGAAGGTGTAATTAGTGTTGATGCATAAGGGTAGTGATGATGTGCGGAGATATAAAGGGCTAAGCAGAGTGTAAGAGTGTAAAAGTTCATTTAGAGTCATTGTGCAAGAGTGTTCACTAATCAACTGTCAACTACATGTCAATAGGGTAGACTACTGGTAACTGCTATTGATCCTTGTCACAGAACTATCTTTAGGCTTAATGAGCTTAGAACATCAAAAAAAATAGAAATGCCCCATGGCAGGTTCGAACTGTCGACCTTCAGATAGCACACAACGTAATTATTATGAGACTGACGCTCTACCAACTGAGCTAATGCGGCTTTTCTTGTATTTAGAGAAAACTTGAATAGCTACCCTCAGAAGTACAGGCTTAAGAGACTTCAATTGAAGCCTAACAATCATTTATAGCACAACTCTCTTATATCTTCTCCAACGTCTCACTCTAGACCATAATCGAGTATTCCCCCCCTTCGCATCTCTCCTCCAACGGTGGATTCATTGTGAATTGAAATGAAAACTATATTACATACAGTTCCTCGATGTAATCATGAAAGGACCCACTCAGATACTGAATAACCTCATCCCAAGAACAACCAAGTTGCCCAAATGACCAAATTTACCTTTGATATTAACTTACCACACCAAACTCTGCTAAAATATACCCCAATTACCCGTATTTATCAACCCCAGCTGACCACTCTACACCCAAAATTCTCACTTGGTAGCGCCTCTCGACTTTAAAGATTTTCAGCTCAAATCTCTTCATCATGTCGAACTGAGTCATCAAGCAAGTGACTCCCTAGTTATACACTATGAAGAATATAACAGTACTCATATCAGGCTCAGGTTCAAACCTCCAGGCACTCATAGACACTCAAAAGGCCGGAAAGCTCAATGGAGAAATCACCCAGGTGATATCCTCAAACGCACAAGCATTTGGGTTGACCAGAGCCAACGATGCCAGTATCCCAACGAGAACTCACGCTTTGAAAGAATACTATAAGGGTATTCCAAAAGAAAACACAGCTGCTAGAAAGGAGAAAAGAGAATTGTTCAATAAACATCTTGCAAATGTCTTGATTACCGGTTCACCAGATGGCGTGCCTCAGAGTAACCACATCAAACCAGATTTGATTGTATGTGCTGGTTGGATGCTTATTATTTCTCCTTCCGTGTTAACACCTTTAGATCAAGCCGGAATTACCATTATAAATTTGCATCCTGCTTTGCCTGGTGCTTTTGAAGGAACCCACGCTATTGAGAGAGCATGGCAAGCTGGCCAAGATGGTAAAATCACTAAAGGTGGAGTTATGATTCACAAGGTTATTGCTGAGGTCGATAGAGGTGAACCTATACTAGTGAAAGAGATTGAGCTTATCAAAACAGATACGCTTGAAGATTATGAAGCAAAGGTGCATACTATCGAGCACTTGGCCATTGTCGAAGGTACAAATAAGATATTACAGGAGTTGTAAGAGTGGTTGTTGATATAAATAGTTTAACAGCATTTCATCTAAGAATATATATAGTCATTTTCTTGGACGTTACAGTAGAGTTATCTCTCATACCTCTTTGTTCTAGTTATAGTAGAATATTCTTGTTTATAAATTTATGACAATGTTATGAAAACGCATTACAAGTTAGCAATAACTTGCTGGGTGAAGTGTTGGGTAGAAGCAGTTCCCTTCAAGTCACCGGTTCTGTTTTCAGGACCAGAAGCAATGGTCTTTAAAACAGCCTTTTCAATCTTGTCAGCATCAGCGTTCAAGCGCATGTGTCTCAACATCATACATGAAGATAATAACAAAGCAGTTGGGTTAGCTAAACCCTTACCGGCAATATCTGGGGCAGAACCATGGACGGCTTCGAAGATGGAAACCTTGTTACCCATGTTACCAGATGGAGTCAAACCTAAACCACCAATTAAACCAGAAGATAAATCAGACATGATATCACCATACAAGTTAGGCATAACCATAACGACGTTCTTGTAGTCATTTGGGTCTTGGGTTAATTTAAGGGAGGTGTTATCCAATAATTCGAAATCGATGGAAACATCCGGGTATTCCTTAGCGACATCCTTAGCGGTTTGAACGAACAAACCATCGGATAACTTCATGATGGATGCCTTGTGGACAACCAAAATATGTGGTTTGTTGATAGATTTAGCGTATTCGAAAGCATATCTGATGACCTTCTCGGAAGCCTTTCTTGTGATCAACTTAATAGATTGAACAACACCAGGAACAATGGTATGTTCGATACCAGAATATTCACCTTCGGTGTTTTCTCTAATTAAAACGGTATCGACATTTTCGTATGGAGTTTGGTAACCAACAATGGACTTGCATGGACGGACGTTAGCAAACAAGTTGAAAGCTCTTCTCAAAGTCAAGTTCATTGAGGTGTGACCCTTACCAACAGGAGTAGCCAAAGGACCTTTCAAGGCAACCAAATTCTTGTTAACGGAGTCAACAGCAGCTTGAGGCAAGGTGGTCTTACCGTCAATCAACAAAGGAGTAACATCGACTTCTTCCCATTCAATTGGGACCTTTGCAGCGGAGTAAATCTCTTTGACAGATTCCGAGATTTCGGCACCAATCCCATCACCTTCGATCAAGGTGACGGTGTACTTGCCGTTAGGACCCTTCTCGCCGGTGAATTGGCCAGGGATATAAGATCTTGACAATCTTGGAGCAATTGGAGACGATCTGACTAAGTTTCTGAACATTGTTTGTTGAGTTGAAGTTATCAAGGGGATAAAGATATACAAGTGCTTTTTTATAAATTGTTCAAAAAATTTTATTGAGATTTCGAAGGACTTTTTGATTGGATTTTGAAGGAAGATTTTTGTGTTAGGTGTAGTGTCGGACCTTTAGAGAAGCTGCGGAAGAGTGGATTGAGTGGGAGGAAGGAGCTCGGACGGAGAGGGGACGCTTGGCTGTGCTGCTTGGGGGAAAGGGAGTTGTTGCGGGTGGTTTTGGTGGGTTTTGGCATGAATGGAGGTGGATGGTTGGAGGTGAGTGCTGAGCCAATCAGAATATCCGATTCACGAGTGAATTTTTCGACTCCGAGCTTTTGGAGATGCGGTGTTGTGGGAGGGACTAGATAGTGGGACTGTAGGAGGAAGGGGAGAAGATGTATGAGGACTGTTGGTTGAGGGGAAGGAGATGCACGAAGACTGTTGGTGGAGTATAGTGTAGTTTGAGGGGTGCTTCTTGGAGAGTGTGAATAGCTGAGAGTGGTACTGAGAGCAGAGTGGCTGCACTGAGGGTGGTGCTTATAGTATTGAGAGGTTCATCCTAGAGAATGTATACTGAAGTTAACTGTAGTTAACAACGGTTGAGTGCGTCGTTGCAAGAGCAGACCCAGATATCAGAGAGTAATGTAGTAAGCTTCAGAGGCAGTGGTGAGCATATAGCAGCGAACTATCAGTACTCTTCGAAGAACAGTCAGCAGATGGTAGAGATACACATGAACTTGTCCCTCAGTTCGCATGTACACTACACTTGATCCTGATAGGAGGTTTTGTATTAGGCTGCCTCCAGTGCTACCTGCCTCCAGTGCTACCATTAATCCTAAAGACTAGGCATCACTAAAGCTCAACAAACCCCATATCACCTATATGACTAACGCAACAGGGTTTGCAGCCATTACTCTTATTTAAATCAACAGTCCTAATACAGTTCGCCAATTTTGCAGCAATAAGCTGCGAATTTCTGCAAAAATTAACTAGAGAGGAACTTTGGGAAGGGTGTAAAGAGAAGATCTTACCTGAAATACCAGATATGGGATTTGCTTCATAGACGAAGACATAGTCGCTTCAACCAGTTGGAATTATTGTCTTGCATGAAGTATTAGACGAAGTATTAGATTTTTTTTGCATTAGTTGATACTCAAGCATGAGAAGACGTGGAGCAGTGAACTGATGCTGATTGATGCCGATAATGATAATGATACTAATGCTGATAAGGCTAAATAATGATACCGATATTGATACTACGCTGATGCTAATTAGAGTCTGCAACTGGCCACAATCTGGCGTAGTCCATTGATATCGTTGCAATATCTACTGGTTGACAAAGTACACGAAGTACCCATTGGAGTTCAGTACTATACCCTGCAGTGTACTCCAGAACCAACAATTACATCTTACCTCTTATTGACAACTAAGGACCCTGAGGCTCTCTAGGACGCCAATGCTCACCAACTCTTCACTCCAGCCCAATCCGTCAGTCCTTCCACACCACCCCACCTCCTCCCTCACCCTTTGTCCAAGGCCCTCACCAAATACGATCACCAAATAAATAATTTTTCTCTTCCCATGTTGACATCTCCTCCACCAACATGCTGCTCCTAGATTGGCGTACGGCCTACTTCGTTTCAATATTCCTAAGGTTTGTGTTTGCTATATCGGACTCTTACATCCACCCTGATGAACACTTCCAGTCGTTGCAAGTGCTAACAAGCAAGATCTTCAACTACTCCACAGACTTACCATGGGAATTCGCAGTGGATCAACCTGCTAGAAGCTTTGGCCCGTTATACTTAGTATATGGCCCGATATTATACCTCTTGAAATGGCTAGGGTTGCAATTCACTCCAACCCAAGTCTGGTACCTAGTCAGAATACAAAATACAATTTTGGGATGGGTGATAACCGATAAATGTATCTACAAGTTGATGCCAACCAAACCAGAGAGAATCAAGGCAGTCTTGTTCATCCTGACTTCATACGTGACATTGACCTATCAATCTCACCTATTCTCCAATAGTATCGAAACCATATTGCTCTTGGTAGCAGTGACCTTGATTGATGACTTGAGGTATTGTACGGACCATAAACTTAAAGCAAGCAAGAGGAATTTGTTCTACCTTGGTGCAGTTGTTTCGATTGGTGTATTCAACAGAATTACCTTTCCAGCATTCCTTGTCCTTCCTTCGTGGTTTATCTTATCGTATCTTTGGCGTAATAAGGTGCAATCTTTAATTATTTTCATTGGATTCATTCTCCCCACAGTTTCATTCATCTTGTTGGATTCTGTTGAATTTTCAAGAGCTCCAACAGACTTATTCAATGCTTTAAAGTCAAGCAACTATGTCATTACACCTTTGAATAATCTCTTGTACAATTCGAAATTCGAGAACTTATCTCAACATGGCATTCATCCGATCTACACTCATCTACTCGTCAACTTGCCTCAAATCGTGGGTCCTTCAGGTATATTCTTCCTTGCATTTTACAAGTTGAAAGACAGCTACTGGAAAACAGTTCCATTCTTAACATGTGTCAGTGGCTTGTCTATCCTTTCGTTGGTGCCTCATCAAGAGCTCAGGTTCTTAGTTCCTTTGGTTCCCTTATTATGTTGTTGCTTTGACTTGAGGAAATTTAACAAGCATCATGAACCTACGCTAGAAAAGCCAGATTCATCTGAGGTTGCAAAATCTTCTCTCGTGACTATTCTAATGGCTGGTTGGTACTTGTTCAACATTTTCATGGCTGTATTTATGGGAATCTACCATCAAGGTGGAGTTGTACCTGTTCTTGACCATTTGTATGCCGTGCACAAAGAAACTCCTGAACTACCATTCATTCAAGTGTGGTGGAGAACGTATTCGCCACCAAACTGGTTATTAGGAGAGTTCAATACCACAGTCGTTACCTTGAACGATGAATCGTTTGACTACGATCTTACTGAGTTAAATGGAAATTATTTATTTGATGCAATGGGATCAGATTTAGACAAAGTGGAGGGTTTAATTACTGATTTGCAAGCGTACAATAAACCAGTCAAGAAATTGTTCTTTATAAAAGAAAAGCCTAAGAAGAAAGTACTTCTCATTACTCCAGTTGCTTCATATAATGTCCATTTCAAAGGAACTGACAAATTCGAAGGTGTATTCAACCACACAAGCCACATAGATATGGACCATTTGGATTTCTCTAGCTGGGATTCGTTGATGCCTGGATTGGGTGTATACGAGTTGTTGTAGCTAGTTGAATATTTAATAGCTGCAGTAAATAGCTTCTTTCAATAAATCAACAATAAATTAAATCTCTACAAATTATAACAATAGTGTACATTATTATCATAGCCCCATCTTACTTGTAGAATTCGAACTTATCCTTCTCACTGCCTGTTTTTACTTGGGAAGTGTATGCTTCTTCTAAATCAGATTGTAAGATCATATATCTGTTTTTTCTAACGGCTCTCAAACCAGCTTCTTGCATGATCGCAGCAATAACAGCACCGGACAAAGGATCATTTCTCATAATTAATGAATCTAAATCAACTTCCGGAGCTAATGACATATTAGATGCAATTGTAGAGAAAATCAATCTTCTTTCTCTTCTATCCTTCAAGTTAGGGAATTCGATTTTTCTATCCAATCTACCTGGTCTCAATAAGGCAGGATCTAATGTATCAGCTCTGTTAGTGGCCATTATGACTTTTACTGTTGATGTCTGGTCAAACCCATCCATTTGGTTTAACAATTCCAATAAGATTCTTTGTACTTCTCTATCGGCACCAGTTTGAGCATCGAATCTTTTCGTGGCGATAGCATCGATCTCATCTATAAAAATAATGGATGGTGCATTCTCTCTAGCCAATCTAAAGACATCTCTGACCATTCTTGGACCTTCACCCAAATATTTTTGAACGAACTCAGAACCATTGATTCTGATAAAGGCAGCAGTGGTGGCATTGGCTACAGCTTTCACCAACATAGTCTTGCCAGTACCTGGAGGACCATATAACAAGACACCTCTTGGTGGATCAATACCAATTTGTGAATATAAGTCTCCCTGTGTCAAAGGTAACTCTACAGCTTCTCTGATTTCTTGTTTTTGCATATCCAATCCACCAACATCGGCATATGTCACGTCTGGTTTCTCATTTTCGCCCACAATAGAAATTGAAGAGTCTGCTTCAGGAGGTAATATGTCAACCAATGCATTGGAGTTACGATGTAAGGCAACAGAAGCTGAGGGTTTCAATAATTCACGGTCTAATGTAGACAAGATCCTCACGGCATAGTTGGAGCCAGTGGTCAGTGAGACAATTCCGGTGTTTTCATCGATTGGTTCCAAGAATTGTCCAATCACCAAGGGGACGGATTTGATTCTCTTGACTTCCTCCTGAGCTCTCACCAACTCTCTCTTCAAATGACGTTGTTCATCTTTGATGTATTCTTCTTGCAATATCAACAATTCCAATTCCTTCTCCAACTTCTTCAACTTCAAGTAGACATCTGAGCTTTCGTCTGCTGCCGTTGCTGTTGCAAACGACGCAGATTGCTTATACTTGTTGAAAACAGACGACAAGGAACTGCGTGTATCGAGTATGATCGGGTCTTCCATACTCAATGTTGTATCTTATGGAAGTTCTATGGAAAGGGTTCGTAGTTAGTGGGTGGCAATTTGTTCGTTTAGGGTCGAATTTTTGACCAACAACTAGTGTGCGACATTGTCGTTTGAGTGTGGTCGTGAGACATATTCACTATGGAGGAAGAAGATCTTACGAGAGGGGTCTATGGGAGGTTCTTCTAAGGGTGCAATGGAGGACTCTATGCATCTAGTAGTAGAATGAAGACAAGCACAATGCTGTGGGATTAAGCTGGTGTGAAGTCAATTATTTTGAGCCCACAATAATGGTAATAATTACCGAATAGCCCCACCAAATGCTACGTGAACAAACCTAAACCTAATTCCCCTACATTGACAACCTATAGTTACTTCTATTATATTTACATGTTACTATCATTTGGAAAAGTATAGCGTTACCAAGCTACCTGCAGCACAACCAAGTATTGTCACTGCAGAAGTTATAACTCCAAGCTCCACCTTGTCTAGTTGTATGATGTCAACATCTTTAGATGCAAGTTTGTTGAAATTGGTGCTGATGTGCAGTTTGATATCCAGCCATGATTTGTGAAATACGTTGAATGATAGCTTGTATGTATTCTGCAGAGGCACTGTAATATCCTGGGATGGTGCTTCAGTTGGTTCTTTAGGTGAGGAACCTTCCAATGGTGAACCCTGATACAATGTCCCTTCGCTATTCTCTTCATCCAACTTTTCCAGATCTAGCTTCTCCAATACCGGTAACAATAGCTTTCTCTCGTCACCGTCTGCAATATCAACTAAAACTTGCTTTACTTTCTCTTCAAATGATCCCACAAGTCTTTTTCGTTTCCATGGCTCCACCAAAAATGTAGCGATGATGAACAAACCAATATTAATTCCCATTAAGATCCAAGTACCCCAAGTGGACGCCCGTCTAATCTTATCAGACCATATTTGTTCTTCGTGGTAGCGAGTCAATATCAGCTGTGTTAATTTGATTTGATTTGAGTCGACCTTCAGTTCTGCCTCTGCTAAGTTCTGTTCTGTTTCCGCCTCTCTTTGTTCATTTGCGTGGTCATTACGATATAACTGGGTGAACCTCTCTAAGTCTTCCAGAGACCAATTGTGTTTTCTGGTTAATAAGTCGTTGACCTCACGTTGCAGTTTCGACCTTTCCAGGATCATTTCAGAGTATAGGGCTTTGCATCGTTTGACTTCTTCCTTTGATTTCTTGAGATCAACTTCCAATTGGTCGATGAAGAACTTCAACTTTTCAATAGATGAGTACCCAGTCACATCGTTAAGTGTTCTAGTGGCTGAGAATATCGTTTCCTGAAGTGATTCCAAGTAGGCCTCAAATCTTTTTGCAAGCATGCTTCTCCTCTTTTCTATTTCAGATGGTAAACCCTTATTCTCCTGGAGTATTTCCTCGTTAATCTTTTTGGATATATCATTCGGGGTTAAAGTATCTATCTTTTCCTCAGGGGAAGGAACCTCCTCTATAGTTGGAGTAACCTCCTCCTGCTCTCTTTCAACTTTCTGTTCCTCCTTCACCTTATCTTCTTGCTCCTTGATGTATTTCAATTTCAATTCCAAGTCCCTATCCAGATTGCGTTTAGCTTCATCTTGTATCTTCTTTTTCAATTGGGCCTCAGATCCAAAGTTGCTCATCTCTATAATTTCACGTAACCTTACATCTCCAATGGTGTCTTTCGTTGTTCGGGGAATATTGATTGGTTTAACGGCCTCACCTTTATCAATATTGGTCGGATCTGAACCGGATTTGGACGCGATGAATCTCAATCGGTGAACATACAGCAGCAACTGAACCCTACCCAATACAACCCTGGTCCGGATTAGAATCATTTGATCTTTCTGGAGGTCTGGGGACTGAAGTTCGAAATCGCAGAAATTTTAATTCGATTTTTGATTTCACTTCTTATAGGTGGATGCTTGGATAAGTAACTAAATTGAGAGTTCCTTCGTCTCTGATATTCGGATCGTCTTGGGTAGATGGGAGGTAGTACCGAGAACTCAAATAATCATGGGGAACCAGGGTTTCACGTTGTTGTTAGAGATGGGTCAACGAATGTAATACCCAGCGATATGGAGCTAACGAGAAATATGGTTTGGAGAGAGTAATGGTCATATAGATAACCTACGCGGTCAATTCTCTTGAAAGAGATTCTACAAGCGTTTACAATCAGTCTTAGCATCAAAGGGCCTCTTTCACGTACGGGCAATCACATACAAGCAATCAAATTCATCAATTAAAATACAGTCCAGTGTTACCACTTTAAAAGTTAGTGTCAATCAACTTCTTCGACAACTCCCAATGATTACTGTCAATGTAATCAAGAACAATAATCCCTGAGCCTCTTTTGAAAGTATCCTGGACCTTCCCTTCAAGAATTGCAGTGGAAACTTGTTGGGGCCAACAGTCGTGGTCAAAGAAACTAGCAGCAGAGGTAAAGTTAACAAATAACTTATCATCATTGTTAGAGCAGTAATCAGAGGCTCTCTTTGTCATTTCTTTGACATAGCCAATCTTCTTTGAAATGTCTGAAGAATTTTGGACTTCACAGAAATCTTGCACCACCAAAGAACCACGGTCTTCATCAGTGGTGTTGTAAGACCAGTACGAGGCTTCGAAACCAAATTGATTCTTCCTGTCTTGATTCTTTACGCCGAATCTTCTGAATAAAACAGCCTTACCTCTGGCATCACGTAAATGAGGAATATCGGTTCCTAAGTACCATTTGTCCTTGTGGGGGTTGATATACTTATCCCAAATCAAGTTACCAAACTCATCTTCATTATTGTTCCAATCATTGGAACCTTCTTGCTTCAACGATACGATGACAACCTCAGAAGGATGTCCATCCAAGAAAGCATACACTTCCTTTAAGAGGTCACTCAACTTCTTAGCGAATAAGATTCTGACTGGGAATTTACCATGGATAACCTGCAAATCCTTTGCTTCATCTCCCTCCTTCAACAACAACTTCCCAGCTCTGACATCCAAGAACCTGACGCCATTTACCAATTGATCAGTGACACTAGCACCTTGACATTGAACCGAAGGTAAAGCAGTATGACAAGCACCCGAGTTGTGTGTACCTGGTATCGACAACTTGGACAACTTTGTGTTGTCGTCAACCTGTTGCATCCATTTTGAGTAGTTCACCATTTGGAGTTTGTCCAGTAGTATTTCAATTACTTTTCGTAGCTGCTAATGAGATTCAATTGCATCAATTGAAAACAAGTATGTGCCCTCTCTTATATATACTTTTCGTCATATACTTTTTGTGAAGAGAATGTAGGATGTCTGAGCATGAAGGTGAAACTTATCACTTTAAGAGTGGGTATGGGGTGCATGGGGCGCACAAGCTGTTATGAGCTTTGTTTGCGTGCACATTCCACTTTTGGACTGTTGTGCAGCAAGACGCTGCAGCCTATCTCAAGAACAGCCTTATAATTTCTCCACGCCTATGTTCAAGAGCCTGAGGTATCTCGTCTTAGTCAAAACCATTCTGATGACAATGGCTGCAAAAATCGTCAAGGTCCATATTTCATCTTATCGAGAATACTAGAGAGTATTTTCTACGGATATTTCTGGCCCCATGTCTGCGAAAGCACTCAGCCTCACCCTAATACTGCTCAATTGATATCTTGTCAATTGATAACTGCTGACACTTCTATTAATATAATCTATATATTTAATATCACTAGTCAACGTCTTCGTTAATACCTTTTTCAAAATCCGCCCAAACATCAACCCAGTTGTTATATCCCTTCGTCTCCGGAATCATATACCACACCAATGCAAAATACCCAATCGATAAGAATCCAAAAATGAAAAATACTCCTCCTCCAATGGCAGTTTGCAATAGAGGAACCGAAAATGCCACGAGAATACCAGTACCCCAGTTTGATGATGTTCCTATGGATTGTGCCAAAGAAACTGTGTCGTGCGAAGCAAATTCGGAAATCATCAAAAATGGAATGGGGCCAAGTCCTATGGAGTAGCAAACAATGAATCCATAGCATGCACCAACAATCAAATGCGTTTGATTAAACACAAGTCCTACGCCGATCGAAAATGCACAGACGCTGGTTCCGGCCACCGAAGCGAGCATTAAGCTCCTGCGGCCAAACCTCTCGAAGATATGCGAGACCCCCATAGAACTAAACACGTTGACAAGAGAGAACGAAGCTGCCAACATCAAAACACTCGAAGAATCAGATCCTTTGAAAAGTTTGGTCAACAATTTAACACCATAGAATGTAATCGCGTTGATACCTGTTAGTTGCTGTGAAGTCATCAATATAAGCACCGCCATCAACTCATCACGATACTTCTTGCTAGTGCAATAATCCCACGTTGAAATGGAAGACTCTTCAAACGAGTCCCATGTGGTAACGTCCGATACCTCATCAAAGGAAGGTTTTCTGATTTCATTATGCGTTGGCAAGAGAGGCGAGATTTCTGAGCATCTACTTGCAGTTGAAAGTCTTCTCCAGTGATTAATTTCATGCTCAATTGTGCCCTTGTCAGAGCGAAATCCAGCCAAGATAGTACTAGCATAGCCAACATCACCTTGGTTCATGATGATCCATTTTGGAGACTCAGAAACTGAGAAAAGCCCGCAGAATAGTATCAACCCTAAGAGCAGAGCGAATGCAAATATAAACCTCCATTGCTCATCATTAGCCCAGAAGTACGATACAAACTGTGCTAAGAACAACCCGCATGCAACGGATACTTGTAATAATGAACCCAACAAGCCTCTTTGGTTAATTGGGGTTAACTCATTAATTAAAATAGGAGATATTATAAGTGCTCCACCAGCACCGATTCCGACCAAAAAACGTCCAACATTCATCAAAGATAAGGTATTTGTAGTTGCCATGAATAGGGAACCAATGCAATATGATGAGGCAACTATGAAGCTTAGGAAGCGACGTCCATATTTTGATGATATTCCTGTAGATCCTAACAATAAAGATATGGCCAAACCACCAACGGTGTACATTGTATTTATCAATGCGATGCCACTATCTCCCATGGGAATGCACTTTTCGAAACTTCCCCAGAATGAGTTTTCATAGTTACCAGACGGACCTGGCTTATGGAACTCACACGAGATGATGTTTCCTGGACCATTCAACTCAGATAAATGGAACCCAAAGAGCAAGGTGCTCAACGACACAATGGCCGTAGCCCAACCAAGCTTCAAGGTAACTTGATGGGGTTTATTTAGGTATTCAGTATTCATTTTTTCTAAATCTTGATGTACGAAACGAGCTTTCCAGTTTATGAAGAGATCAACTGTTTATAAGGACAATATTCACTTTCATTGATCTGTTTATTGTGAATCCGATCTCTTCACCAAATCGTCGCCGGATCGTTCCGCAGAGCTTATCTAAGATTAGCTTACATAAAAGATAGATGCGCGGCGCTGCACAGCTAATGCACGTTAAAAGTCAAACTAGAAGGCCGTTCCTGGCGTTCTTTGCATAATACGTTGGTTTTGTGGAATGGGAATACATGAAATATAACAGTCATGTTATGCTTTACAGAGTTGGTTATTGAGATATGGTATTGATGAGGTTATTGACAGATTGAGTTGGGGATGATCTTACAGTACTTAACTACTATCATTATTTGAGAAGTTGTAAACAAATTCTGTTTCGTGATATCATAAATGCTTGGTGTATATATTTCATAGCATATTGATGCTCGAACAAAGGACTGTTCAAAGGGAAAGAGCCGAATTACTTCATCACTTTACCATCTGTAATCTCTCTGGATTCTCCATTCACTACAACAGGTTCATCCCAAGCAAACATATTGTTGATGAACTTCTTGTTCTGTTCCGTAGGCTCCAACTTCTCGTAAGAGTAAGATTCCCAATCTGGAGCAACATCGAAAGCAGGCCTATACTCCTGACCTCTGACTAAGAAAGCACCAGTAATACCGTTGTTGTTGTTTTCACCATACACAACCATTGCTCCAAACAAATACTTCGTTGAAGCAGACAATCTGTTGAAGAAACCACCAATCAAGTTATTGGACATAAAGGTCAAAGTCAATTCTTCGGGGTACTTGAAATCAACCTTCCACAAAGACCAATCCTCTGGGTCATATTGATTCTTCCAGAACCATGGAATAGCTTCAGTTCTAGTTTCTTGATTAGAATAAACTCTTTTCCATTCATCTAAAGGAGCCTTTGGTTTCCCTAACAGTTCCAATGGGTGCTTTGGCTTTGGGGCTTCAACAGGGGGTTCCTCATAGTTTTGTGCTTCCTTTAGTTTCAAGGATTCCTTCTTTGGAGCTTGAGTCTTTTGCTTCTTCTCCTTCTTTGGAGGAGTGTACTCGAAGGGCTTCTCAATGTATATGAAATCACCCAAGAATGGCTTCAAAATGGATTGGTTAGTGATAGTATCAAACCATCTACTAGTGTTAGGATTCTTCTTTCTCCAATCAGAACCAAACAAAAACTGGAAGCTCTTACTGATAACGGAAGCAGCGAATATATCAGCAAGAGTGGCTCTTTCACCTACCAAATAAGCATAATCAGCTAACCTGGTTTCGAAAACTGCAATAATGGTATTGAGTTTAGCCCATTTTTCATCAATGACCTTCTTGTTGTAAGGTTCAAGGCCAATCAAACCCTTGAACAAGTCAGACGCAGGTATCAACTCACTATTGGCAAACGAAAGCCATTCAAGGACTTGAAAGTACTGTTGGTTTGTTGTTCCTAAGAGACGTGACTTAGGATCGCCCAAATTGACAACTAATCAATAGTTAGTAATACAGAGGACGAGAGTCTCTAGACACAGAATTAAATTAAACATACGATAAATGGTAATGGCAATAACCTCAGTTAACTTAAACCCCTTTGGTCCAATGAATGTAGGGATATAATTGATAGCGAAGTTCTTCTTGTAAACAGGGTCTTCCTTATTGGATATTCTAATATCTAACTTGAAGTGCTTAACAAGTGCTTGCACAGAGATACCTCTGCTTTGGTCTGTCACATATAAAGTTCCCTGAGACATGGTCCTATTCTGTTATGTAGGAGTAGTTGACTGACGTTAACGAACAATTGGACTGTTGTAGAGGAGCAATAAAGGTGGCGTAGTAGGTAAGTTTTGGCTTTGGTTTGCGGGGTTTGATTACTGCGAATTTTCATGTGACCGTTGGAGGAGATACAGTTGATGGTGCCATAGCTAATGCTACGGGAGAGCCAGCTGATCCAAGATTCACCTATTTACAAAAAGAACTTATTAAAATCCATAGCAGTTTATCTACGCTCTTACATCTTTGTAGGTTACTAACAACTTCAACTCGACTCGACGTAGAATTTCACCAACGTGCATCCAAACAATATCTATAAACAATCATACAGGTGGTATACAGAGCATACTAATGTTCGTGTACCATTAGGTAATCAATTTAAATAAATACAAAGCCCGTTATGTTTCCACTTAAGAAGTTAACTTAGTCTTGAAGTTCACTCCAAAACGCTTTCTTGCGAAAATATTGGCATCACTTGACGGCTGGACTCACTAGCAATGCCACTTCAAAGGAGAACTTAATAAACTTCATAGATTTCTTGGCTAAAGCTGGCCTAGTTATCACATGAGAAAGGTTCCCCATGTTTATAACCATTGCAGCATCAACGGAGTACTTGGAAACCCGAGTCGATCAAAGCTTCAGTCCCGAAGCAACGCGGAGTCTTATCAATTCGATATAGCAATTCTACTAACATTGGACGACTTCATCTGACGTCTGAGTCAGTCTTCGGAATAGATAAGCTTCCATTTGAAGGTATTGCTTGTGTTACCAGTTTTTCAATACGAACGCTTTTGCAGTAATTAAAGTTCCAGATATTCAATTACCCCAGCCATTAGAAGTCCGGTTCCAAAGAGATCTCAAAATGCTTGGTTCCACCATTTTAAACATACTTGAAATCATCGGCATCAACAAGGGCCTTATGCTCAATACATGATCCCAAAAACCTTTCCTCCACAACACTTGGTACCTTAGATAGAACATCGTTGACATCAAAAGTCACCGCACTCGTGATTTCCATCATTAACTTGTTGATCTCCTTTAGGGCCAATTCTCGAGGAAAAGTACTGCTAACCATAACAAATGAGCATGAGTGGACGTCTTTCACAATCTTACCTCCAAATCGAGCTATACGGTCTTTCAATAACTTGATTTCTTCCCCAATAATGTAGAAATTTATTTCATGAAACAAAAATCGTACTGGAAGTACTTCCAGCAAAAAGTCTTCTTGGTATACCTTGTACTGTTCATTGGGCATTCTTAGAAACAATGGCGATCCTATATCATCCAAACTTGTATGTATAATGAGACTGTCACCAAAATGGTCGGTTCTGAGAAACCTTATCATATTCATATTTGGAGATGCAAACACGAAAATTGGTTCTAATGGCACTATGGCATTTCGGTTGATGCATTCAAAAATCCAATTGGGCCTGATTAGATCCTTTCCTTGAGCAGTATAAACAGTACAACTTGGGACGTTTCTTTCTGTTATAATCAACGTTGTTGACGTGCTTGCAAATTTGACTGATTGAATAACGTTACCACCGTATTTCTTCACCAACTCCACTATGTCTTCCTTTGGAATCCTGCCTCCACGCAGGTCTATCTTATCACTAAGTATAATAAAATTGAACTTCTTGAAGAGAGACAGTTCGACCTTGACCTCTTTTTGTTTGACTTGCTCGAATGAATTGAGAGCACGACGCCTTTTCTTGTTCTTTATTTGGTCAGCACTGGTTTCAGTATGGTATCTATCTTTTAAAGCCAAGTACTCTTCGAATGAAATACACTCCTCAGCAGTTTTGTCTTCTCTAATAGCTCGACAGTACAAGTTGTGCAAGGTTGTTCCAGTAGCGTATGTCCTTTCAAGGCCTATAGTAGTATCGATCGACCGTGCCTTAATTTCAAGAACTACCGAGTCTTTTGGATCGATCCAAAACACAGGCTTTCTCGTCCCAAATTGCATCAGCAGAGGAGGTGGATTGTTCACAAAGTTCCTCCATTTGTCAGACGTCAATAGCCCAATTTTATCAAACTCATCGGCAGTGAAACCATTAGCAACCGTACAGAAACTCAAGTAAATCCCAGTCTCCTCTGATTTGAGGGCACACATGTATGAGTTTTTGATTGCTGGGATCTTTCCAACTACAACAACGTCCAAGTTCTCCCCAAACTTTTCCAAATATTCTGGTTTGATTTTGATCCAATGGGATGATCTGTGATCAACAGTGTACGTCGATTGTGGGTGTTTCACCATTATGCCTTCACTCCGCAATGAAATGATCTTTTTTATCGCAAGACGAATATCATCTGGAGTCTGCCCGACTGTGTAGGGTAATATCTCCAATCTGTTTGGTACTGGATTAATTAAGTCAAGTAATAATTTCTTGCGGAAGAAGAGTGGATGGTTAGTCAAGTTGGTTCCATTCACATGGAGAATGTCGAAAACAAGGAAGAAAGGATACGCGGATTGTTGCTCGTACTGGTCAATGGTTGTATATTGTCGAACCAGCTCTTGAACAGCTGAACTTTTTAAAGTTCCAAATGGTAAGATTACTTGTCTTTCAAAGTCCCAAGCAACCATTTCACCATCAAGAACAATACTTTTTACCTTTGGATGGAATGCTCCACCTAAGTGCCTTGTTAATGACCCAAACTGATAGTTTTCTCCATACAAAAACGTGTAATCCTTTAGACGTCTCAGAAAGAACTTGAAGAATTCTCCATATTTATGCAATACCATTCTATCACCGTCCATTTTCTCCTCGATAAAGAATTTCCCCTGTAGCTTTTGGGTATTATATAAGTCCGTTAACTTTTCATCCATAGGTAGCTTGAAAGAAAGGTCTTTGATAAGTTTATCGTAGTTTTTCACCAATTTCATTGATAACTGGGGACGGAACCGAAGAGTAGGATGAATATTTAGCTGCAGTGGTTCCAATCTTTCGTCAGGTTTAACAAGATAATGTAAAGTCTTCTCCAAGCTGTTACATATTTTAAATAGACCTGGGGCATCTGGATGCCAACAGCTGAAAAAGACCCACTCAAACCTGACAAGAATAGACTTCTTCAATAGAATATGAAGGAACCAACGCACTTCTGGAACAGATAAGGAATCTAATAATGGCTTTAGCACTGCTATTTGATCGGCAGACTTCTTGGCTGCTACTAGCGTATCCAATGCTTCGTTTATCGCATCTACAGTATATTCCTTGTAGTGAAAGGAACCAACAGCAGCTCTTCTATTCACGATTATCCTCGAAGCTCTCAATGGTAAATCCCGTAAGTTCTGCTGGTCTGCTTGGAAGTGTATGGCCCCATGGAAGTTGGCTTTCCAAAAGTGTAAGGTGTTATAGTCTTCTGAATCCTTCGGAATCAGGTACATCTTGACAATAAGTCTAGCCAATGTTATGTCACGGATATAATAGAGTCTTCCAGCTTTATCAGGAAGTATGAGTCTTGCAGAAGGCACGATATCATTACCAACGTGTGTTTTGAAAGTTGCTATGAAGGTTTCAATTATATGGTGCTTCTTCTCCAGAACAGTTCGAAATGTTCCCAACGTCTCTCGGTTCACTGCATCTAGCTTGACAAACAACTGGTCCACTATGAGATTGTACTTTGGAGAAATGTGATTCTCTGGACTAGGTACATTTGAAAGAAAGGACATGGGCGTATTTCCCCATACTTTTAAACATTATCGTGAAGATAAAATGTATGAGAATGAGTTTGGTAGCGCATGAGGTGTGGGAAGTAATGGAGAGAAGAAAATATTACGATAGGGCAAGGGCATGGGCCATGATAATGGGTCGAAACCAAGGCAGCTGAACACATTGGCTTGACGATTTTTAATCTTTTCCATCGAAGTTTAACACATGCAAACGATACAAAGAATAACTCGCTTGAGCGATATACGATATACTGAGCGCAAATAGAAGCCATTTTTGTCGCAAAAGTAATGGATTATGTATGTACGCTGCACCTATTAAGATGGCTGCAAAACTTCAAAATGATTGGGTAGAATCTTTCTGAAGGATTCAAAGCAGCAATAATGTTCAGTAGAAGCGTATTAGTTTAGGGTTGCTAGAGTAAAATCGACTCACTTCGTGCGAGGACGACTGCAGAAGTTCAATGATCAAGACTACCAAGCCTTAATTATTTTTGTAGCTATGCCTACTTGGCAGTCCCAGAAACAGACTCCATGACGTAAACATTGCGTGTCTCTAGATGATCGCTCGACACCCCTAGTCTTCGTACCATAATGCCCTTTTTTATTCAGCGTATAGAAACTTTGAGAGGTGATGCACAGTCTAACTACTGTACGACTTTAGAATTCAGCAGAAAGTTCTTGTCGATACAAACTATTAACTAATCATGAGTAATGATAGTTTCTTCAACGTATATACTTTTTGAATCTACATTATATCCACGCTCTTAGCCCTACAAGTCCTACTTACAAAATAGCCATGCAAGCCATCTGCAAGAAAAAATGGTGTCTTCTATAAATAATGTAATTTGGTACAATCAAGAACCAAACAAACAATACCCCTATAAAGGGCAAACATACCATTTAGCAACCACTACGAAGTAGTCTAGTGCGACCGACGTGATTCTCGGTTTGTCTCTGCACAACGCTCGTTTGCTTGTTACAGTATGGGCTGAACAGCAGCACAAGAAGTGGCTTCAAGAGGCTCCGGCTTTAGAAGGACTACCGACTCTACATTACTCCCAGATTTCATGATGTCATTTACCTAAGTTTATGTGTTGTAGCTGATCTCGAATAGCCACTCGGAGATTACAGAACAACTTCTCTATATCACGCACAGGAGGAGATGAGATGAACGTTTATGCCAATTAGGTGGTTATGGTCACCATGCTTTTACGACTTTCCTTAACTGAGAGTGGTACATGGCTCGAGGAATTAGAAAGCAATCGAGGTAAGCAATCATATGAGCATTGCTTGGGATCTCGAATGATATTGAGACCACAAGGAATTTCTAATAGTAAACATCCCGCTTCTCGGCTATCTTAGTGCAGCTATCTTGAGTTCCCTCGTCAAGAGGTGTGAGGGATCAGCAGGGATGATGACAGGGAAGAGACGGCTTAACTTAAGCGATCGGGTCACTCGGAGGTTGGAGGAATATGGGTAATTGCGGAAGAATATATAGAAATTAGCAACGCATTGCTAATGTGCAATGTGCTTGAATAGGAGAGTGATGCCTGGCCAGTCAGTGCAAGAAATATGTAACGACAAGAAAAGAGGAACAAGAATATTACAAGAAAAAGTGAATAAGAGGCATAGCTGAAAATAGGTAAAACAAGACAAGCAACAACACATGATAGGAGGCCAAACACCACAATGTTAAGGCTTTTTCAAGGAAACGATTCAAATCAAATTTAAGGCACTTGCCCAAGGTAGCATGTTTTCTTTTTTTTTGTCCATTTCAGATTCCTTGTTCTGATTTGCTTTATGGTCAATGACTCCCTCTCACCAAGAACCCTGCACGGCAGCATGATGGTGACCACTAAATAAGTAAGCCAAGTAATATGGTGATGAACCCGTAGAAATGCGCAACAATAAGTTTTAAGCTCTCATTAAAATCTCTCCCTCGACAGAGCTCATCTCTTAATCACTTGCTTCTAAATTCTTATCCCCTATGCCAACGCATACTTGTATCAGAATCGGACAAAAATTCATCCTAATTGGAATCCACCAACGCAACGTTAACGCAAACGCTAAGAATTATTTTTGAATACATCCACATTCGCATTGTATGCAAGCACTCTCCACAAAGTGTTATTTCATATATAAAGCTGGGTGTGCTCATCAATACTAATCCAGAGGCTTTTTTGGAGCTAGTGTATATATAGATATTAGTGAACTTTGTCACTGCTTTCCTTTCCTTTTGCAAAAGTAATCGTTGCCCGACCTTTCCTTGAAGTCGATATCTTATCTTGAAACTTCTCATATATTTCCGTCGCAACTAAAGTGCCTATGACGTTATCAGGTCTTCCCCCAAAAAAGTTGCTGCACGGTAAGATGAGAGGAGCAGAACGAGTGCCACCCCCAAGCTCCGGAATCCTCCAAGGAACAACTCCTTCGGGGCTTCCAGCTCCTTCTCCAGCTGCTTATGCCGCTGCTATGGCAGCAACCAAATCATCAAGCAGTGAAAGTCTTGTGTTTGGTGCTCTTGAAATTCAACAAAGTCCTACAAAAGTCGAGGCTCGTACAAACTCCACACAGAGACCCGATGTACAACAGGACTTCATTAATAAACGCCATAATGAGTTTGCCAATAAGCGCCAGGTTGTCCGTGTGGACGACTTTAGCCCAGCCTCAAGATCGTCGCTGTATTCTAGCATTGGAGGTGTGGCTACTCAATTGACTGTACCTCACTCAGTACAATCTGGGATGCGGACACCTTCTCCAATTCAAACACATGGCTTTACTCCAGTAAGTCCGCCATACTACCTGGCAAACAATACCCCTCGTACAAACTCTCTTGGTACCCGCTCTCTTTCAGAGAAGATAAAGGCAACGCCTGCTTCATATGTAAGGCACTCCCGTGTGTACTCATCGCTGGATTTTGCTTTCTTGGATCACCACATATCCAATTCAAATGGCTCACCCCTGCCTTATCCTGCGCTGCCACGTAAGCCGCTGTCCAGGATGTCGCTGCCAAGACTTCCTTCGACCATCCATCATCGTATCAATTCAAAACTTTCCCCAGAACTATCTCCAGTTGTGAATCTACTCAATGCCCAAACACTTCGTACATACGCCTCTGGTTTCTTCCAAGTGCCGGGGGTCCTTTCGACTGGTGAACGTGCATGGTTTGAGGTTGAAGCCAAACTCACAGGCCATGAATTGGCATTTTGGAGGCCGGCCGGTGACGAGTATGTTGTAGAGAATGGTAACGATGAATTCACTCCAAAATATATCAATTTGACGGACGCATCAATAGAAATCGTCGCCACATCTCCTTTCCAAATCAGAATCTTACAAGACTGGCAAGAACGTCACACTTGGCTTATCCAATTCAGTAGTGCCTCAGACTTCTGCGAATGGATGGCTGCTATTTATCTTTCAAAATATGAATTCATTGCCTTGAACGAAGCTTTTACTGCAGTGGTATTATCTTCAAAGGCCTCGAATTTGTCCGATATACATGTTTTACTTTCCAGCAAGAAGAGGTTCGCGCATTTCGAATGGTGTAATTTACGTTTGCCCCAAGTCTCCAACAAATGGTTGAAGGTATTCGTAGTTGTGTCTCCTGGTGACTCCAAGAAGTTGGGTCGTCTTGAAATTTACAATTCAGATAAGGCAACGAAGAAGAATTTGATTGTGTATATCTCAAATGTCGTTGGTGTTTTCAATGTTTTCCCAGAGCATGCTGCGATGATTGACTTGAATGCAATAATGAAGATAAATGGTGATATTTTCATCAATAGAGCATACGAAAGCTTATTCTCAAATAAAGAGGAAAGTTTCAAAAGAAGTGGCTCTGCTCAATCACTTTCATCGATGGGCAGTAGTCCCGTGCAGACAAAGTCTGTAAACCAAAGAAGTTCTTCATTCTTTGAAGCAGCTCCAATATTAGATCCTTCTGACTTGAAAAAGCGTGGAAATAGAAGCAGAAGCAGTTCAACTAGTCGCTCGACAAACACCTCCGCCATTACAAGCGGACTTGAGCGTAGTGTATCACAATTCGTGAAAAAGAATACCAAACAGTTTGTTCAAGCCGATTACTTGTACTTGATGCCAATATCACACCCAGGTGTTCCAGCAGTGGAAACCATGATCCGTAATTTCATTCAGTTAATTGATGTTTTCAAGTTGTACGGTCGTCCAGAGCATTTTGTTTCAGACAAAACTGACCCAAGGTCCATGCTCTTCGGGTTGCCATCATTACCACACTATCAGTATTTGTCGATTGAGGAGGCAACAATTGTTGTAGCTCAAAACTTACAACTTAGCATTTCAGAGGAATGGGGAGAGCACCACTGGATTGGTGCTATGAAAGAGCACATCTCGCACCTAATTGGTTCTCAGGCAGATGGACGCACATATACCGGAGCTGGTGAAATTGGTAAGTTGTATAGTGAGTTAGATGACGATTTTGCAGAAGTTCTGAGTCCATGTGGTTCCTTGGGGAACGCAGGTACCAATAGCACGATTGTCGGTAGCACAGTTAATCCATTCACTGGATTTGATGATTTTTCCGACCACCTTGCTTCACCTCCTGAAGAATCAAGCAGCACATCCTCATCGAATGATTCCCCTATTGGAGCTGAATTAGGTACTCCTATCCAACTAAACAAAGAGATTGCAGGATTACCTGTTGAAGGAATGCAAGGACTTAGAATAAGAGAAGACTATGAGATTTCTGACCCCAGTATTGAACCGATAAAATCTATGCCTAGAGGCGAGACTCAACCTTATTCCGGTTTAGTGATTTGATAAGACAAATTTGAAGTTTACCTTTTCGTTCATATTTCGTTCATATTTTCTTTTCCCAAGTACGAAGCTGTTAGTGAAAGGCTTGCTTGCAGAGGATGACCCCAAAAGGACCACGCATATTCACTGGAGCAAGACTCAAATGTAAAATAGACAAAAATTTAGAAGGAATGTAGAGCATAAAGAGCTGGAATGATTTGATGTAAAGGGATGCAAAGCAAACCAATTAATGAATAGAATTGGAGTTGGGGACTGAGCATGGGAACCACCAAGGACCCAAGGCTTACTTCGTCATGAGTCAAGGGATTAATGATGTAGATGGTTGTTGTTTGTCACCCTTTTCATCGTTTTGAGAGGAATTACTGGACGATGAGCGATGATAAACGAGATTGGATGATGAGATGTGAGCAGATAGGGTGTGAGCAGGGGGGGAGAGTAAGTAATGTAGAGGTGGAACAAACGGGTCAAGTACTGGAACATGTTTAGTGAGGTGGAGTTGCTGAGGACTATTGAACTAAATATAGACTGATTTATGTTGAGAAGCCAGCAGAGGGGAGTGTATCAGACGATAGGATAGAAAATGTTGGAAGTATTCTTTATTGCGTGGATTAAGGGTAGGCGATAGTATCAGCCTAAAGAGTCTGTGCATACTAGGAGAGTGTGTAAGGGTAGGAAGGGAGGTCAGAACTGATACACTTGCTCTTCTCATTATACATGCTCTTCTCATTATTCACCAACTACCCACTACGACTCGATGGGCACCAGGACTAGCTCTTAGATTATTTCTGTTTTGGTCTCTAGAAAATCACCCTTTAGTGCTACCGTATCCCCGCAAGACACCATTGGCTCTAAAATTGATGCCCGGTAAGGAACACCATAGGCCACTGCCTCCGTCTACTTCTTCAACACGGGCACTGCTGTTACGTTGGAGTTGGTGACGTAATGAGCAGCGATGCTGGGGTTTCAGGTTATCCAGTACTCCCAGTACTCCCACTCCCACTCCCACTCAAAAGAGCATGGTGACCCACTCAAAATCACGCAACCCTACCCCTGCAACCCTTCCACACCTCGCCATTGCCAACAAAATGGCCCATCAATTCCGATGTCTTCTCATTTCTCCGATCTAACCAACACATCCGTAAACCTGCTTCTCAAATACGTCCTATCAATCAACGTCTTTCATCTAACCTTAATCGCACAACCAACCACACTCCATCCACCCCCATCAAACACGTCTGACACGTCTAACACGACTAACCTCCCCATCGTTTCGCGTCTCATCGTTCATTCCAAGAACACAAACACGCACAGCACGAAATCTCCCAGAAATTGCACCCACCAAAAGAAAATAATCGCCAAAAACGCCAAATCAAAGTACGAGGCCAAGCCAGCAGAGCCAGATGAAGTGCAATCGCAATACAAATACAATGATACAAACACCAAACTAGCGGCTCATCCGATACTCGGATGAATCTGCCAATGCCCCAATCTACTGAGGTTGGGATGCCTTTCCATCTCGTTGTCCTTGGCCCATACTAACTGCATCCTGTTTTTGGTACGACACGTCCAAGCTCGCCACGCGAAACGCGCTTGAAAATTTTATATAAAAGCCAAGATCCCTCCTCTTCCTTGCCAAAGAATATCTCGTTTGACTATATTATATTATCGTTAGTTTAATAGAACATTAATCTAATCCCGCTCAAACAACCCCTAGTCATGTCTCAAGAAACCCCAACATTCGGGTTAACCGGTAGAATCTCATCCTTGGACGTTGGTGCCATCAATGGTCAATCATTGACCGCTAAGTTGGCAGCAGCTGCCGAGCAAAAGGATATCGCCCAGAACGTGTCTATCATGAAGAACGCTATTGTTAGCTCCAAGGTCACCAACATCACCGAGTTGCACGAAGAAACTGCTGCTGCTCAAGCTGCTCAAAACGCCGCTACCTTAGCTGCTGATAACAAGACTCACCAAGAGTTCTTGTCCAAACACAAGACCCATCGTCATCAGTTGAAGGAAATAGAAAAGAACGAGCCTTTATTAAGAGAAAACAACCGTCGTTTCGTCTTGTTCCCTATCAAATACAACGAAATCTGGCAAATGTACAAGAAGGCTGAAGCTTCATTCTGGACTGCTGAAGAAATAGACTTGGGTAAGGACATGAATGACTGGAACTCCAAGTTAAACGATAACGAAAGATACTTCGTCTCCCGTATCTTAGCCTTCTTTGCTGCCTCCGACGGAATTGTCAATGAAAACTTGGTTGAAAACTTTTCTGCTGAAGTTCAAATTCCAGAAGCAAAATGTTTCTACGGTTTCCAAATAATGATGGAAAACATCCATGCCGAAACATACTCTCTCTTGATTGATACTTACATCAAGGACACAGCTGAAGCTGAATTCTTATTCAATGCCATTGAAACCATTCCAGCCATCAAGAAGAAGGCCGATTGGGCTTTGAGATGGATCAGTGACGACGATGCTCTCTTTGGGGAACGTTTAGTTGCATTCGCTGCCGTCGAAGGTATCTTCTTCAGTGGTTCATTCGCATCCATCTTCTGGTTAAAGAAGCGTGGTTTAATGCCTGGCTTGACTTTCTCCAACGAATTGATTTGTAGAGATGAAGGTTTACACACTGATTTCGCTTGTTTGTTATTCTCTCACTTGGAAAACAGACCTCATGCTGTCATTGTTGAAAGAATCATCACCGAAGCCGTTGCTGTCGAAAAGGAATTCTTCACTGATGCCTTACCTGTCTCTCTCTTAGGTATGAACTGTGACTTGATGTGTCAATACGTCGAATTCGTTGCTGATAGATTGCTTGTTTCCTTGGGTAACAAGAAGGTTTATAATGCATCCAACCCATTCGACTTCATGGAAAACATCTCCCTTGCTGGTAAGACCAATTTCTTCGAAAAGAGAGTCAGTGATTACCAAAAGGCTGGTGTTATGGCCAGTACTGGTGAAGCTACCAAGACCACTGAAAACAATTTCTCCTTCGATGAAGACTTCTAAGTTTACAACTCCCTTTTCACTTCTCCTCAGCGGCTTGTTAATCGCATAAGCTGCATGGTTATTTCACGGTCCTTTCATTTTCTCTTGTTGTCGCTTCCACTGTTTATTAAAATCAACGAATCTAATGAAGCTATTAATGTCACTCTATTGTACATCTCTTCTTGTAGGTTCCCGTATCTCTGTAATTTGCAGTTGAAGTGGCTGCAACTCAAACTGCTGCATGAAATCTCTCGCCAAAAAATTTGCACCAAAAACAAATTGAAAAGTTTGTAGGAAGTCATCTCGATACAGTTAGAAGTACGGCTAGACCACGCAAGACTATGGCTAAAGGAAAGAACAAGGTGTCGGAAGAAAGAAGTGCAACTTCCCGTACTTCAAACGGCCACAAATCAAAACAACACCATGCTAGAAAGGGTAAACAAGAAGCTGGAAGTGCAACCTCTGTGGTACAAGATAGTAAGTTCCCAACCAAGTTGGCCATGTGGGACTTTGACCATTGCGATCCAAAGAGATGCTCAGGGAAGAAACTCGAGCGTTTGGGACTCATACGTAATTTGCGTATCGGGCAGAAGTTTGCTGGAGTAGTTGTGCTGCCTAATGGGAAGGGTGTGGTGTGCCCAGATGACAGAGAATTAGTCGAAACATGTGGAGCTGCGGTGGTCGAGTGTTCATGGGCACGTTTGGACGAAGTTCCTTTCAACAAGATTGGTGGTAAAAACGAACGTCTATTGCCATACTTGGTAGCAGCTAACTCGGTCAATTATGGAAAGCCATGGAAGCTTAATTGTGTGGAGGCATTGGCTGCGTGTTTTGCCATCTGTGGCCACAACGACTGGGCAGAGATGCTATTAGAGAATTTCTCATGGGGTCCAACATTCTTGAAGATCAACGAAGAGTTGATTCAGGTGTATCAGAAATGTACAGATGCAGACTCCATCAACAAGGCCCAAGAGGAATGGTTATTAAAAATAGATGCTGAAGCCAAAGAAAGAAAGGCTTTGGGAAAGAGTGAGGATGCCTGGATGTTGGGAAATGTCAATAGAAAGGAAGATGAATCGGATTCAGAAGAAGAATCCGAAGTTTATGATATAGAAGAGGAAGCCATTCGCTTAGAATCAGACGTCGAGTATGATAATTTAGGGAATATCATCCAGAAATTATCACTACAAAATGAGGAAGAGATTGATATGGATTCGAGTATTGAATTCGATAATTTGGGGAACATCATACTGAAAGGATTGAACAATGAAGAGGAAGAGCATGTTCTGGATTCTGACGATGAGTATGATGACCTAGGAAATGTCATACTGAAGAAGGCAATAAAGTATGATAATCTAGGTAATATTATATCAGGAGATGAAATATGAGTAAGCTGGTAGCTACTTGTACCTGAATTGACAACAAGAGACCTTACAAGCAATTCGATACTATAATTGAATTTGATCATATTGTACACTAAATTGACTGCAAGGACTGACGAGTCCACTAAACTGGCATGGACGTTGATATGCACAATAAGCGATGAAAAAACCAATACAAGGCCAACTCATTTCAATAAAAGTTTGCACCCCAGAGTGACCCCAATGTGTTTGAGATCTTTTGATGTATGTTTATCGATGCCATAAGTGAAAGCCAGTGGAGTTACATGAGGGTTTATATCGTAAATGATTAGGGGATTCAGAGGTTCCATAAGATTGTGATTTGGTAATTCAGTAGATTATTATCTCACTGGACTGCTCTGCTTCATGCTTTAGTCTCATACACTGCTGAAGTAGCATCATATTTAATGTCACTGCTTCATGAATAGGTACCTTGACTGATCACAGTAGACAAAAAGATTCCACTAGACTAAGGAACCGTAGAAGTAAAGATCTAGTATACAATATGTTTAATAAGTCTCGTTATCTAGTCTAATATGCTTTCAACTTGTCATAGATATACTTTCTTCTACTCCACTAATCTCAATGATAAGACCACAATAAATTCTTAACAACTTCAAGCAATTGCACAATATTTCTGATAAATTATTTCGAAACTATCGT